>JAXIVD010000655.1:0-55000 GCA_036785275.1 Cancer borealis | reverse complement strand
AGGAGGCAGTGTGGTGTGGTGCGGTGTGGTGTGGTGGGTTCCTTGGTGGCCCCTGTTCTGGGGTGAGTGGCGGTGGGTTGCCTCTGCAGCTACGCACTCACATCTTTCCTAATTCTCGCTCTCTTTCTAAATAGTTCGTTCAGGCTCGAACCAACGCCTCATCTATACTACACGCTAATACTAAGTAATTATTTATAGTATATTCTGTATTCATGTTATTTGTAAACACTAGCAAACAAAGTTAAGCTTATAATATATCAATATGTTGAATACAGACAGAACGTCGCACTATTTAATAACATTGGGCGATGTCCGTACTACAAAGGGTTGCAGTACTTGCAAACAAGATCTTCGCAGATATTTATGTAATTCTATTTTTGACGTGGGTAGATATTCCTGCCGCACCTCTTCTTTAACCAATGAGAGGTCAGTTAATGTACAGAATAGCCAATAAGCAAGAGGGGAAGAGGCCCAATAAAAGAGGGTGAAGGGACCGTCACTGCAGGTAATGTCAAGTTTGGAATCGATAGAGAATTTACAACAGTAAAAGATAAATGCAACATACACTAAATCTAAGCTGAGGATTATATAGTACATACTTTATCCTCTTCCTCATCCTCTTCTAAATTCACCCAGACAACCTATCTAAGCTTCCCTTAGTTCTTGATGGCATCGTAAAAACACCTGTTGAAAAAAAAAACTTCAAGATACTTTAGACCAAGTTTTCTGTTGCTAATATTTCAATTTGATTGGGAACAGGAAATTTTTAGCAGTCAATTGTTACTGTTTGATTCAACCACTTGAGTAAAGCAACAAAATATGAGTGAAATTTTTTTTTCCTGTGAGAGGTATATGACTTTCATAGTGTGTGTTCACTGTTCACTGTCACAGTCTGCTGCTGGTCTCTCGAGACAGCCGTGTGTGTGTGTGTGTGTGTGTGTGTGTGTGTGTGTGTGTGTGTGTGTGTGTGTGTGTCATACTGAATCTAAGTAATATATTACAAAGGAGATTGATAGCCAAGATCACTTCATAGTTATTGTGGGATGACTTGTTTTAAGCTGTTTACTTAACCATTACCCAATAGTGTGATTGTTTGTTTGGTCCCATTAAAAAGGGAGTAGCCAAGATGACGCATTTAGGGCTCACAGAGGCTATATTGTTGGTGTTTAGGACTGTGATGGTCTATTAGACCCTATTTGCCCTGAACAGAGACTATATTTCTCTCCTCTGCGAACATATGCAGCTAAATAACCCTTAAAGTACTCCGTTGTGAAAGCTGACTACAACTACGCCACCCAGCGACAACAACAAATCTGCGAGGCTATTGGAGGACAGTGGAGGTGTGACTGTGACGGTGTAACTGTGTGACGGTGATGCAGCGTGTCCTTATCTACTGTTCATTGCTTACAGGACACAAGATGCTGCGGGCACAGGACTCAGGGAGGTGCAGCTCTAGCTAGGAGGCAACAGGTGAGGCTGTGAGCACTGAGACACGTGAGGTACAAGGTAGAGGTTGGACATGGGTAATAAATTAATTAAAAGTATAGGTAATTGACGCTAAAGTAACAGTGAAAGGTGATAGAAAGGTTAATTCCATGACTTATTAAACTAAAGTGGGTATTGGAGATGCATTTGAAGGTACGTTGTCAAGGAGGATGAGGCAAACTTATGTAAGATGATATCAAACGTGACTCGGCTAAGGATGAAAGGGATACTTAAGAAGATGTTATGCAGATAATGTTATTATTAATGCCTGTAGACACAACCCATTACTTCTTAGTAATATACCTATGTTCTTATCATTTATTTTGTGTAATTTTTTGTAATTAATAGTCGTAGAAGTGATTTTAATAAATTTTTTCTGTAATCATTTTTATATCATCAAAAATTGTTTATATTTATCAGTTATATGCAACTGTCAGAAGTGGAAGTAATATGTATATTTTTATGATTAAGCTTGTTCCTAGATATACTATATATGAAGAAAAAAGTTGAAGTACATTTATTACCTGTGTGTGTGTGTGTGTGTGTGCAGGGTATTTTACAGGTTGTGCGTGTGACCCTAGTAGAGGCTCATCAAGATGAGTAACATCAAGATGAACCAGTTCGTGGCGGGGCTCAAGTCCCGTCATGAGGAGACGAGAGTGAAGGCTGCGTGTGACCTGCAGCGTTATGTTACCACGGAGCTGAGGGAGGTAAGGCACTATGGAGGAAGCAGGAGAAGATTATTGTGAAAACTTGGAGTTGCCTTTTTTTTTTACATAGATATACATAGCAGTGGAGGTAGTCTCTAGCTGATATCTGCACTGTTTTCATTCCATACCAGTCTTAGGCTGTAGCATTTCAAGGTATTTTATCCTGATACAAAACCTAACTTTGTCATCACACGTTTCTGTCTTGTCTTTCTTTGAAATAAGTTTTTAGATCTATTTTACAATTGCATTCAAGTTGTGAATCATTATCATGAAGGAATTAAATGCCAAAGCAACATACACCTTTACAAACACACATACCTTCACCTTTCCTAACACATATTCAGTGAATTTGCACATGATTGTATGAAGGTTTGATTTAGTGAGTCAAGCATCATGAGGGCACAAGTGTGATTGGTTCTGGTGTTGACAGGTGTCCGTGGATGCCTTGGTGGCCTTCCTCGATGACTTCAATCAACACATCTTTGAAATGGTCACCTCCAATGACATCAATGAGAAGAAAGGTGGAATTTATGCCATCAGTAAGTGTTGAAGGGGCCGAGAAGGGAGTGAAGGGAAGTTGGCGTGAGAGGAGGAGTGTTAGGGATTCATTGATGGAAGGAAAATAAGGGACACATTTAGGGGAAGAGTTGAAGGGATGTAGAACAATGTCTTTTACAATTCTCCCATGGATGTCAGTTTATATGTGCAGGAAAGAGTTTGTGTGAAATATAATGATGCATCTGTCATGTTGTGGTGTGGTGGGAGAAGGTAATGGTATGTTTTGCACCTCTCAGTGAGTCTGGTGGATGTTGACATTGGACAGACTGGTCATCGGATCAGTCGCTTTGGGAACTACCTGAAGAACCTTACTAACAGGTAGGATGTGTGTGTGTATGTGTGTGTGTGTGATCTTGAGAGACTATTAATGCCTGTATTAATGCCTGTTCTTCCCTTGACCAGCCCTGACACTGGGGTGGTGGAGCTAACGGCCAAGGCTGTGGGGCGCTTGGCACTCACATCTGGCACCTTCATGACTGAGTACGTGGATGACTTAGTGAAGAGGTCCTTTGAGTGGCTGCAGCAGGACCGCCATGAAGGACGCAGGCTGGTGGCGGTGGGTATCGGAAGGGACGCAAGGAGGAACAGTGCGGAGGATTACATTGTTCTCCATTTCTGTTTTATAAACTCTTCAATCTATATGCATTAAATGTTTTTGTTTGCATTTTTTTTTTTTTTTTAGTAGATCTTGGCATACCTTCACTAATGCACAAAAAAAAAAAAAAAAAAAAAAAAAAAAAAAAAAAAAAGAGAGAGAGAGAGAGAGAGAGAGAGAGAGAGAGAGAGAGAGAGAGAGAGAGAGAGAGAGAGAGAGAGAGAGAGAGAGAGAGAGAGAGAGAGAGAGAGAGAGAGAGAGAGAGAGAGAGAGAGAGAGAGAGAGAGAGAGAGAGAGAGAGAGAGAGAGAGAGAGAGAGAGAGAAAAAGAGGAATTGAGGCCAGTACATCTTTCATTGTATTACCCTCACATTCCTCAAAATGCTGTAGTAGTAATAACAGACTTGTAAAATTCTCCTTACCACACACATCACACCATCCTCTCCTTGTCACCCACAGGCACTACTGCTGCGTGAACTGGCTCTCTCCGTACCCACCTACTTCTTTCAGCAAGTGCAGCAATTTCTTGATGTCATATTCCATGCTGTAAGAGACCCCAAACCAGCTATCAGAGAGCATGCAGTGGCAGCCTTGCGTGTTGCCTTGGCCATCACCACCCAGCGTGAGACCAAGGAGATGCAGCAAACCATGTGGTGAGGTTGGGTGCGGGTGTGAGGTGAAGGGATTGTTGTGTATTGGGTGTGTAGGTATTTCATAGTGACTTGGTGTAGAGTGATTAATAGGGGAAGGGTAATGGGTAATGTATGTGCACCCATTCACAGACACAGAGACGCACATATAGAATTAGTTCAACAATTAATTCAAAGGAAACTATCTCTCCTTCTCCCTCAGGTACAAACAATGCCTGACGGAGGTGTGGGCCGGCTTTGAGGATCAGGGACATGGCAGCAAGGAGCGTAGTCTGACACGGGAGGATCGGGTTCACGGCTCCCTCTTGGTGCTGAATGAACTCCTCCGCTGCAGCAACACAGAGTGGGAGCGGCTCACCCAGCAGCTGCAGCACCTCACCCACTACCAAACACCTCTGCCCAAGAAGGTGGGATGTGCAGGGTTACTCTTTTTCAGTGTAGGAGCGAGTTAAGTCTTGGAAGTGTGCGAGAAGAATTTTTCTCATCTTCATCCATTGTGTGTGTTGCAGGAAGGTGTGTCGGGAGTGGTGAAGCGTCTCAGAGGTCAAAACTCTCTCAACACGCCCTCCCACTTGACCTGCCATGACCTTCTCTCCAGCCTACCCTCTCATAGCAACAATAGCATAGGGTAAGATGACCTGCTTACCTATAGATATTTATGAAACTCAGAAACTCAGATGACAGTACAGATGTGTTGAGTAATTCCTGTATACATGAGTGAGCGCTGCTTCCTTTTCTTTCAACAGGGGTTCAGAAACTACTATTCTGGATCAACCCTGTGAGAGTCGCACTTGTAGGGAATTAATTCTGGAGAAGTACGACAACATTAGCACACAGGTGAGGAGGTTAAGGTAAAGGAGAAAGAATTATAGAAGGGATTGAGTATACTTTTCCTTATTTCCTCTTAACAATTGGATGCCTTAAAGTTATCATCAGTATATTATAAAGCTTAGTTCACTCACCCTTACTCCTCCTCCCTTCTAGGTCCTGAATCAGAGGAGCAGCCGCAACACACTCATCCAAACGGCTCTGCTCCAGATCCTCCCAAGGCTGGCCGCTCTAAATAAAGAAAATTTCTCACAAACGTAAGTGTGGTTGGTGG
This sequence comes from Cancer borealis, assembly GCA_036785275.1. Classification (NCBI taxonomy): domain Eukaryota; kingdom Metazoa; phylum Arthropoda; class Malacostraca; order Decapoda; family Cancridae; genus Cancer; species Cancer borealis. The sequence continues at coordinate 49,901 of JAXIVD010000655.1, read as the reverse complement.
GTGCATGTCTGTTTGAGTGTGTGTGTATGTGTGTGTGCCTTGTGTGGTCTTGTTTTTTTCATTTTTTTTTTTTTTTTACTACCTTGCCGTGTGTAGGCCTCACCTGGCAGTGTTTGGCTCCACCTTCATGATGAGTGTGATGCAGTGTCCTTCAATGCTCCTATTAACAGTCACCTTCACAAAGTTATCAATCGACCTTCCCTTATAAATCACTTTGGAAATGTTCATGTAAAAATCCTTTGACCTCAGATTTTTGGGTTCAATTTTGCTTGATCCAGTTGGTAGTATCTTTATGTGCAGTACTTACAAACTTAAGTGACTGTTCAGTAAAATGTGGATCAATACTTCCTTGGCATAACTATTAATCAATCCACTGACTACAGAATACAGTCTGTCTTACCTCATAGCAACTCTTCTACAGTCCTGCCATTGTTGATATGTGAGCCTGACTTCATCCATATCCTTAAAACATTACTTCCGAACCCCTTATGGTTGTATTCTATCATGGCTATCGGCTCCGTGACACTGTGTACAGGTGTTATGAGGCCTGTGTTGTGTGTGAGCGTGTGTACCTCTCTTTCCAAGCTCCCCCTGTCCTGGAAACCTGTGTATGTTGACGGTGAATTGGCGCAGGTAAACAGCTCCCCACCTGCCTCATTCCTCTACCCATTGCTTCTCCTGTCTGGCTGGTTGGTCTTGCAATGTGTGTCGAGATTATCAGACAAACTATACCTCACAGTGCATTTTTTCCCCCTAAGATATCTTCATTTGTCTTTTAAAACCTTCCTGGCAGTATGTTATAATTTGTGTGTGTTTGTGTGTAAGTGCATGACCTTTTAAACTTGTAAGGTTCCCAAGAATGTGTAAAGACTATAATGTAATGTAATAATTTGCTGCCATCACCTTGACACTCCTCTGTGGCAGAAGAGAGTGTGAGTGTACACAAAAGTAGGCACTGAGTCCTTGGCTTGATGGCTCACCTTACATATTGCTGCACTCTTGCCTTCCTCTCTCCTTTCTGGTCCTTCTCATTGTTGTCTTGGCTACAACACACTTATCCAACCTGTGTGAGAGAAAAAGAAAAGTGAGTTTTCATATTAGACACTACAACCTATTGGATTTTTAAATTTATTTTGCATGTAATCATGAGGTTGAATTTTTTTTTCGATCTGATCTCTATCTTTTAAGGTAACTAGTATGTAATATTTTAGCAATTCTCTGTTTTGAAAGATTTTTATGCTGGTCTTCCATGTTTTTTTAATAGTGAACTTGTTTTTCATCTATGAGATACTTAAGGAGTGCACACGCATTTATTTTTCCTTTTTTTTGAGTGGTGTGACTTTTCATGGAGACATCTTCACATGCCTGACTCAGCCTTCCTAGTTCAAGTCCATCTGACAAGTGCACTGATGGCTGCTTTTGATGGCGTGTGGAGGACACTGAGTCCTTATGCTTTGATACTGTCCCCTTGCCTCATCTCAAATCAGTCTCCCCTCCTGACACTTTAGTTCAGTATGGTCTGTGTTACTTAATGCTTTGGTCTAGTTAAGTTGAATTTAGGAGAAGAAAAGTACTGGTAAAGATTCTCATGTTCATTAGGTTAAGTGAAGATTAGGAGATTTTTTATGTATTAATGGTGATATATATATTTTGTCCATGTTTTTGGTACATTGAAGGAAATAGTCTGAAGGAATATTGGTGATAACAAACCAACAAGAAAGTCTCACAATTTATCCTTCAGTGTGTTGGATATATTTTAATGATTTACTGAAAGCCAACAAGAGGTGTGATTATTCATCCGTAAGTGTAACAAATTTATATGAACAATAGAACAGACATCATTTGGTACAAGACATTTAGAAAGATCCAAGAGGAAGTTTAGTAATTTATCTTTAGTTAATCAGACATATATTCATGCATACAGTTGGTAGTATTTATCCACCTTCCGTTTCTTCCTTCCTGCAGCTACCTGTCGGCCACTATGAGTTACCTTTTGGGCTGTCTTAAAGGAAGGGAGAGGGAGAGACCAGCTGCTTTCATCTCCTTGGGTCTGCTGGCTGTTGCTGTTGGTCCGGCTATCAAGAAATACCTGCCCAAGATTATGGAAATGATTAAGAGTTCATTACCCACCAAGGTGTGTTTCTGGTTCCTGTGTTTCCTTGTCCTTGCTGGATTTTTTGTATTTTGTATTTATTTTGTATTCCAGCATTGTCCCATTGTATCTCCCTCCTCTCAGAAAAGTATTTTATGGTAAACAAATTCAAAGTTACCCATTATAACCTGTCTGCTTTTCCACCCACAGGACACACCAAGCAAAAAGCGTTCTGTGGAGCCTGCAGTGTACGTGTGTGTGAGTCTAGTGGCCAGGGGCGTGGAGGGGGCTCTACGCGCTGATGTCAAGGAGCTGCTGGACCCCATGATGGCGAGTGGCCTCTCCCCACCCCTCACTGTGGCCCTGCAGGAGTTAGCCACAGAGATACCACAGCTGAAAGTAAGTTTGGAGGCTCTGTACCAAGGGAAGGAGGTTTATTTGTTATGTTTTATGCTGAGGAAACAAGGATAGCATTCTAATTTTGTACCTTTGAAAATTATACAAAGGTGTTTCATGGTATTGTATAGGAAAGGAAGGTGGTGTATGTGTTCCTATCTCTTATATGTGATTACCTTGCAGAGGGACATAGCTGAAGGTCTACTGAGGATGCTGTCACAAATCCTGATGCAAAGGACAATACCAAGTCGTTCAGGTGCTCCCCTTCCCCCACCTTCACCCGACCACCACGACACAGCAAGCATCGTACTGGCACTCAGGACCCTGGGATCATTTGATTTTGAAGGCACAGGTGAGTCTAGTAGAGTAAGAAGAGGAAATGGGGAAAATAGAGGAATGGTTTCAGAATATATAGGTTTATGGCAAATTAATATATGGTGAGGAAAGTGAATGGAGATACTAAATATGGAGTTTATCATTGCGTGATTACTAAAGAGAGTAAAATAGTGTATGAAAGTGAGAGATGAAGAGTTAGAACACATAGCAAAGGGAATAGAATCATGTCAAATGCTGTACATATTACCATCTGAATCAGTGGTGCATCTTACACCTTCCCCCTGCCGTCACACCCCAGGTCAGTCGTTGATGCAGTTTGTGAGGCACGTGGCAGATCACTACCTCACCAGTGAACACAAGGAGGTGCGTCTGGAGGGGGTGAGGACGTGCTGTCACCTCCTACGACCTACCTTTGCCAATCTGGGTCGTCGTGCTTCCCAGTCACAGAAACACATCATCTTCAACATCGTCAGCAAGATTCTATGGGTGTCTGTCACTGATATAGGTAAGTGTGTGGCTGTGTGTAAATGTTTTAGAATAAATGTGTATGTATATAGTAAACATTTATAAACATTATGACACACACACACACACACACACACACACACACACACACACACACACACATAGTCTTTTCCTGTATGTTTATCAAGAGAAGATGACTAGAATTTGTATAGTTTTTATAAATGATACCTATAAAGAGTGAAAATGAGTGATTAATTTACTAATCTAACCTACACACCTATTCTTCACACACACACACACACGCACACGCAATTTTAAAATGTATATTTTCAGTTTATGACTGCTTTTCTAATAAACCGTTTATTATTATTATTATTATTATTATTATTATTATTATTATTATTATTACACACACACACCACTCTTATATTCTCCCTTAGATCCTGACGTGCGGTTGTGTGTGTTGGCGTCGCTGGATGAGAGTTTTGATGCCCACTTAGCCCAGCCTGAGAACATCAATGCCCTCATCTATGCTCAGAGTGACGAGGTGTTTGAGATCCGTGAACATGCCATCTCCATCCTGGGCCGCCTCTCTGCCATCAACCCAGCCTATGTCCACCCTCAGCTACGCAAAGCTTTACTTAAGGTACGGCAGCTTCCTATGTGCACTGATGGAGGAGTGAAATGGTAGATGTAGATTTTAGAGGCTATGATGAATAAAATATGGTATGTATATATATATAGAAAGAGAGGAAATGTAGTTATTAATGGAAATAATAAGCTATAGATAGGATTTATAGAGTCCCTGATAAGTTTATGTTGAGTCCTGTTGGAAAAAATATATTTAAGATTATCAACACTTAATCATGTGGTCTTATCATATGGTTGTATTGTATATTGTATGTTTACCTCCACACTCAGATCCTGGATGAGCTTGACTACAGTGGCATTGGGCGTAACAGGGAGCTGAGCGCACACATGCTTGACCACCTGATTGGCAACGCACCACGCTTCATGAGGCAGTTTGTGGAGCCTATCATGTCAGTACTGGTGCCCAAGCTAAGAGACCAAGACCCCAACCCTGCTGTCACTGTCTGCATTCTTACTGCCATTGGAGACTTAGCACAGGTACTGATCCTCTCACTCCCTGTCTTGTTATGTCATCTGATTCTATGGTGTAAGTAATGGTTCTTTCTCTTTGTGTATTGATTCTCCCTGGCTACTAATTCATCTGATTAGTATATTAAAAACGGGTGTAATGATGATAGGTGAGGGAGATAAATTTCCCTGATCAGTAAGAGGCTTTGGTGTCACAGGTGAGTGGTGGAGAGATGCAGAAGTGGCTCGGAGAACTCATGCCTCTACTCCTGGAAATGCTTGGGGATGGAACCTCTGGATGGAAGCGTCGGGTGGCTCTGTGGACTCTGGGTCAGCTTGTGGAGAACACTGGCTATGTTACTCACCCGTACACCCAACACCCGACTCTACTGGATGTGCTGCTCTCCTTCCTCAAGTCAGAGCAGCAGCCGGCAGTCAGGTGAGAATAGGAGGAGGAGGAAGTGTTCTATTAAAGAAGGTTGTGTCATAAGTTAGGGATAGGGTGATAGACTAGAGTTTTTTTGTGTGTTTTCTTATGGTACATCAGAATTAAATCAAGCTTGTGTTGTCTAATTTACACCTACTCTTGTGTGTGTGTGTGTGTGTGTGTGTGTGTACAGGCGGGGCACTATAAGGGTCCTGGGTCTGCTGGGCGCGCTGGACCCTTACAAACACAAGATGAATGTTGGAGCCATCAAGATACAGGAGGACACGGGGGTGGCAGTCATCTCCATCACTGAGCCCAAGACAGACGACCTCTCCCCAGGTACTGTTTGTGTCTTGGTGTGTGTGTGTGTGCAATATTCAACATATATATTTTATTTAATTGCTCTGAGGAACGTCTTTCGTGTACTTTTTAGAGATGGGCACGAGTGAGATGCTGGTGAACCTTAGTTACTCATCCTTGGAGGAGTTCTACCCAGCGTGTGCCATTGCCATGCTTCTCAAGGTCATCAAGGACCCAACCCTCTCACAGAACCACAATGAAGTCGTCAGGGTAGGTCATGCTGGGTCATGCTGAATCATGCTTGTCTACTTGTTTCTGACACACTTCTGTTTTATATTTGTACCTTATTTTATTTACTTACTTATATCTTTTCATAACATTTCCCTCATTAATTTTCCTCCTCCTCCTCCTCCTCGTCCAGGCCATCACCTTCATCTTCAAGTCGTTAGGGGTGAAGGGAGTGCCGTACCTAGCCCAGGTCGTCCCCTCGTTACTCACGGTCATCAGAACCTCCGATGCCAACTTCCGGGACTTCCTCTTCCAGCAGCTGGCAACCCTGATTGGCATTGTGAAGCAGCACATCCGTAATTACCTGGATGGCATTATTAAGGTCCTCAAGGTGAGATGAGAGGAGGAAGAACAGGTGGAAGAGAAGAGAAGAGAAAAGAAACAGTTGTAGGAAGGGAATGAATAGAGTAAAAGTATATCTTAGTCACATCACCTCTTCCCTCACCCCCATAACCACTCTTCCCCTTCCCTCATGCAGGAGTTCTGGGTGACGGGAGGCAAACGAGAAACCACCATTACCATCATCACTGTGGTGGAGAGCATTGCGGTGGCCGTAGGGTCGGAGTTCAAGGTTTACCTCAAGGAACTAGTGCCAATGATCCTCAAGTCCATGATTCATGACTCCAAAGAGAAGCAAGTGACAGGGAAGGTAAGCTGGGAGGATGTCTGTTTATATGTACGTACATGGTTATCAGTATGTGTGTTTGACTATTCATGTACACTAACTATATACATAAACTGAGATGAGTTATTTTTTTAGGAAATGTGATGGAGTTGAGCTTTCTTCCCTCTACTGATACTCAACATCTGACTCTCACTCACATCTTCTACCTATAATATTAACTTTAAACTTTGAGGCATCCTAGAGGAGTTCTTACACATAACTGTTCCCTTCTCTCCCCAGCTGCTTCTAGCCTTCCAGAGCTTTGGAGCGACCTTAGAGGAGTTCCTTCACATGATCCTGCCCTACATAGTGAAGCTGTTTGATGCTCCTGATGTGCCTCTACCTGTCCGCCGCACTGCCCTGGAGACGGTTGATCACTTTGCAGACTATCTTGACCTCACCGACTACACCTCCAAGATCATACACCCGCTGGTAAGAACTGCAATATTGGTGATGATGGAAGTAAACTGTCACTCTTTAGTAATGATAGTCATGATAATAGTAATGACAGAGGTGATGACTATGATGATTATTGTATTCAGATGCGGACTTTAGACACCTCCCCCGAGCTGCGTCAACAAGGGATGGATGTGCTGTGTGCGCTGGCCACTCAACTTGGCCGCTCCTATGAGTGTTTCATCCCCATCGTGCACCGCATCACCACCAGGCACAAGATAGCACACCCCAGATATGACATCCTAGTGGCCAAGGTCGTCAAGGTGAGAGTGAGTTACAACGTTCCAATTAGTATGTGTTTACCTGGATTTCTAGTAATTTTTGGAAAGGCATCACAAGAGGTGCAGAAAAGTGACGGTTTGACTCGTTTATGTTTTGTCTTTCCACCTTCAGGGGTTGACAGTGTCTGAGGCGGAGATGACCATCATTACAGCTCATCAGCGGGCCAAGCGACCTCACACACGTGACCACCAGCTGGAGGCCGAATCTGTCACCATTAAGAAGGTCAGGCTGGGTGGGGTCAGGTCAGGTTAGGGTTAGTCAGTTAAACTTGAATCAGGTCAAAGTGGGGTAGGTCACAGGTTTATTTAGGTTCATTGTGTTTTATTATATGTCTTTCAGTTTCTTTCTTTTTTTATGTGCCTTTTGATAAGAAACACATTTATTTACCTGTTGTGCATTGTTACTATAATTATTTTTTTTACATTTGTGATGTTTTAGTATATGAGATTATGTGTCTAATTATTCATGTTTTTTTCACATTAATTCCACATTGGATCGGATACAGAGTCATAGTTACCTCCCCTTTACCCACAGGGCACAGTCGGGGTGGAGTCCATTCAGCGGGCGTGGCATTTTGTCCGTCTGGTGAGCAAGGATGACTGGCTGGAGTGGCTGCGTAGGTTCAGCATTGAGCTTATGAAGGCATCCCCCTCCCCAGCACTCAGGTTATTAGTCCTCTCATATCCTCTTCTTCCCTGCCTTACAAACACTCAATAACTCCACAGCTAAGTAAGTTTCCATCTACACCATCCTCATTTGGTCTCCAGGTCTTGCTATGCTGTTGCCACCAAATACGTGCAGCTCTCCAGGGACCTGTTCAATGCAGCCTTTGTGTCCTGCTGGAGTGAGCTGAACGAGAGCCTCCAGGATGACCTACTGCAGTCCCTTCGCCAGGCACTCACATCCCAGGACATACCAGAGATTACCCAGACTCTCCTCAACTTGGCAGAGTTCATGGAGCATTGTGACAAGGTGGGTGAGATAAAAATAAATGAAACCCTTTTGAAACCGTACACTATTTAATTAACTTGTATTTTACTTCAACACTTTCTCCGTTTAGGGTCCGCTGCCCCTGGAGCTGCAATTACTGGGAGAGAAGGCCATGGAGTGCAGGGCTTATGCCAAGGCTCTGCACTACAAGGAAGAGGAGTTCCACAAGGGGCCCACCTCTGAGGTCTTGGAGCACCTTATCTCTATCAATAACAAGCTAGGGCAGAAGGAGGCAGCTGCTGGTAGGTGATGGTGCTACATGATTGGTGTGAGGGTGTGTGTGTGTGTGTTTGTGTGAAGAATAGGGTGTTTTAGTGTGAGGGAATGAAATCTAATTAACATGAGGTTAGATTAGCTAAGACACTCATAATGGGGTTAGGTGTGAGGGTGTGCCACAGTGTGAGGAGTGAAGCATCATGGACATATAAATTAACACTTATTTGAAGCCATAAAGTGACAACGTGCTGAGGTGTGCCATGTGTCTTCAGGGTTGTTGGAGTATGCACGTAAGAACAACCGCACGGACATGAAGGTGCAGGAACGGTGGCATGAGAAGCTGCATGACTGGGATCAGGCACTCCAGGCTTACTCCACCAAGCTGGAGATTCAGCCCGATGACCTTGCCCTTGTACTGGGTCAAATGAGATGTCTGGAAGCCCTTGGAGAATGGTGAGCTGATGTATTTACTCTCAATCTTCAGCGACTTTTTCAGCTCTCGGTTAAGTCTTCATTTACAGATAAAAATCACCATTATGTGAGAATAATTATAATAGAGTTGTAAATAGTCCTGCATGAGGCAACACACCCTTGCACCTTATTTATGTTGCACGCAGGGGTGAGCTGTACAGTGCTGCGTGTGACCGCTGGATGGGGACCATGTCTGAGGAGGTCCGTGCCCAGATGGCTCGTGTGGCCTCAGCTTCCGCCTGGGCCATGGGGGAGTGGAGCATGATGGAGGAGTACAGCCGCTGCATTCCCAGGGACACCAACGAGGGAGCTTTCTACCGTGCTGTGCTGTCTGTACACAAGGACCAGCACCACATGGCCCAGCAGGTACGTGTTGAGCTAGTTCTTGTAGACAGGGTTTGAGTCATGCTTGTGTTATACCGTTGCATTATCTACTTTCATCCAACCTGGTTTTAAAGTTTGGTCGGCATTGCTTCACTTGTCTTCACTGTGAGTATCATCGGCATAAGATTCATGATACTGCTGCAGTGACGAGGAAAAGGAATGATTAATCCGTCTCCTTCACAGTACATCGACACAGCACGAGACTTGCTTGACACGGAGCTCACAGCCATGGTTGGGGAGAGTTACCAGCGTGCCTACAACTCAATGGTGGCTGTGCAGATGTTGGCTGAGCTGGAGGAGGTGATTCAGTACAAGCTGGTGCCAGAACGAAGACTGCCTATTACTCACATCTGGTGGGAGAGGCTGCAGGTGGGTGAAAGGTGGAGGCTACAGTAAGAATTGTAGGTTAGGACATTGACCACAAAACTAAAATACCTGAGTGGAGATTCAGATGCAGGATGCTGATCACAAAATCCTTCCATCCTTCCTCAGGGATGCCAGCGGGTGGTGGAGGATTGGCAGAAGATCCTGCAGGTTCGTTCCTTAGTACTGTCCCCTCAGGAGGACATGCGACCTTGGCTGAAATTCGCCTCACTGTGCCGCAAGTCTGGTCGCCTTGCACTGTCCCACAAGACCTTGGTGCGGTTACTGGGATGCGACCCGTCCCTCAGCCCCTCCCAGCCCCTACCTGTCAGCCACCCACACGTCACCTACCAGTACTGCAAACACATCTACACCTACCCACACAGGCGGCAGGAGGCTTATGGGTAAGGGAGGAGACAGGAGGCCTACCTTTTGTATCAGTCTCTTGCTATGTTGCTCAAGAAAAAATTATATGTCCACACACTCTCACTCTAGGTTTTCATCTCACACACAGTCGGCTGCAGAAGTTCCTCCAGTTCTTGGCTCCAGCGGTGGTGGTGGTGGGCGGAGGGAACCAGAATGGGGATAACAAGCTGCGCAAACTAGTGTCCCGTGTGTACCTCAAGCTGGGTGAATGGTGAGTGCAGTGTAACTTTCCTTCATCCTCATCCTCACTCTATTACAAAGAAAACTCAAACACACCTTTCACCTCCTCCCTCCTTCCCTCACTCCCTCCCTCATCCTGCACAGGTATGAGCAGCTACATGGACTCAATGAAGAGAACATTGCCAACATCCTCACCTACTACACACACGCCAAGGACACAGACGAGAGCTGCTACAAGGCTTGGCACGCCTATGCTTACATGAACTTTGAGGCAATACTCTTCTACAAGGTGAAAGTGGATGTCAAAGGAGAGGCACCCACCACCCCAGGGGAGGAACCAGCTTCAGGGGCGCCAGCTGTGGTTACCCCCAGCAAGAAAAAGGTGAGAGGAGAGGGAGAGAAAGGATTGTTTTGTTATGAATAAGTATTTGGTTTGTTATTTCCAAAAGAGTAGCAAATCCCCTTCCTTGCTTTGCCTTTGTTTGCATATCTGAAAAAGAGTACAGGTTATATATGGTAGTATTTGATAACAAGTAAGAAGTGTTTAGGTAGACATGGACTGGAGTGGAAAGCCATTCAGGGAAACCCACAGTGCAGAACGAATGAAGAAAATAAAGATGTAGTACTAGTATACCCTTCCCCATGTCTTCCTCACGCCACTCCTTCTAACTGCATCAACATAAAACTCCATCCTTCACAGAGATCAGCCGGAGACTTCACAGTGGCAGCGGTAAAGGGATTCATCCGGTCCATCTCCCTTAGTGACGGGAACAGCTTGCAGGACACCCTTCGCCTGCTCACTGTCTGGTTTGAACACGGCCACCAGTCTGGGGTGTACGAGGCCCTGGTGGACGGACTCAAGACTATACAAATTGACACTTGGCTTCAGGTCAGGATGTAGAGTCTGGAAGGGTGTTGGTTATAGAATGTTAGGTTTTTAGTTTTGTCAGAGTTTAGGTGAGAGGAGTAAGTCGAAGGAGAGCAATGATTTGTGGAAATTATTGGTTGAATGGGTCTTGTTACTAAGATGTCACTGGTAAGAAATGAGTCTGGTTTAGTCTGCCCCAAAAAATGTCTATATTAACGAAACTGGAAAACCAAACATGCTATTCTTTATATAATTTAACACAAAGTCAACAGTCTTCACAAAAAAAAGTCTATAAAAGGAAAGAGTGTGAGAAAAATATATAAACATCTAATCAACACATTCCATCTCACCCCTTCTGCAGGTCATTCCTCAGCTCATTGCCCGCATTGACACCCCTCGCACCCTTGTGTCAAAGCTCATCCATCAGCTGCTCATGGACATAGGGAAGCACCACCCACAGGCCCTCATCTACCCCCTCACCGTAGCAGCCAAGTCCTCGGTACCCGCACGCTCCCAGGCAGCCGAGAAAATCCTGAAGAACATGAGGGAGCATTCGGCCAACCTCGTCCAGCAGGCTATGATGGTGGGTGTATTTTCTGCTTTAAATTACCTTTATTTTTATTACCTACGTACATTCCCACACGAACTCACTCCACAATCCGTCTCCCACCCCAGGTCTCGGAGGAGCTGATCCGGGTGGCTATCCTGTGGCATGAGACTTGGCATGAAGGTTTAGAGGAAGCCAGTCGTCTGTACTTTGGGGAACGCAATGAGTCCGGCATGTTCCGCACCCTTGAGCCTCTCCACGCCATGATGGCACGCGGCCCTCAGACCCTCAAAGAAATATCCTTCAACCAGGTGTGTGTTGGTCTTTTGTATCCTGTCTGTCATAAGTTGCGAAGTGTGTCTCTCTCTCTTTCTGTGTTTTTCTCTCTTACATCCTTGAATCCATACTCAGCACCCCGCCAGTTCCCCCCAAATAAAGATCAACAGCTTGATTAAAACAGTCAGCCAAGACAGAGAAGGTATAGGTCAAACTCTATCTATTATAAACATTTTCTCTAGTACAGTGTTTTGTCTATATATGGTTAGTTTGTCCACGTGATGGGAGTGTTGAGGGTTAAGGGCAAGGATTGATCTTAAAGGGATGGTGGGAGATGTTTTTATCTACTGGAGAGGGTGAGAGGTAGATAGTGTAGTTTACCCGCCTCTGATAAGCTAATTGTGATCACGTGGCTGTAGCATGGAGGAGTATTTTGTATTGAATCAGGTGGTGAGGTGTTTGTAATTAGTTCTGATATGCCCAAGTAACTCTGGTGCAAAGGTTCAAAGGTTGTGAGTTTGGTCCTGGCTCACTGCAGTATCTTAGTGGGAGAAGTAGCCTAGTGCTCCCTCATACACTGTGGTCTTTGTTATCTATCTATGAGGAAGTGTTCTATAATCTTGTTTAATTTCATCAGGGATACAGAATACAGCTTAGTTAATACCTGCACTTATTTTATTTTTTTTAATTTTTTTATAATTATGGCACTTTACTTCTTAAATCAACTATTTATAAACCGTAAAACACAGTAAATTTGATGAGGTGGATGCATTTGAACCATCATTATCATCATCATTATTATAGATTTATTAATTCATTGACTATTGATGAATATATTTTCACAAAGTGAACTTGCCTGGTATGTGGGCTGATATGTGTGTGTGTGTGTGTGTGTGTGTGTGTGTGTGTGTGTGTAGCAGGAATGTTGTCAAATTTGTATGAGTAATTGAACCTTGCGTGCTGGTATGTAAGGGTCCAGTAGGGGATGTAACCAGCTGTTAGAGTGAGGGGGTGGTGGGGGGGGAGTGCTGCCAGCTGGCGTGTGTTGCTGTCACTCCACAAACATATAAACACCCACGATGTCCTTATCTTTTGCTGTTTATTTGTTTTCAGTGATCTTTTCTTGATGCTTCGTTTTTTTTTTTTTTTTCATTGGCTGTCGAATGTTAATTGACATATTAGTATTCATAGTATTAGCTTTATTTGTTGTGTGTGTGTGTGTGTGTGGTCAATAAATTATCTATCTATCTATCTATCTGTGTGTGTGTGTGTGTGTGTGTGTGTTGGTACAGAGTTAGAATGAGTTATAATCATATCATACAAATCCTCATGACATCCTTCCCTCACACCACATGGAAAGAATGCCACACTATGCCTTGGTTCTTTTCCCTTGTGCAGGCGTACGGGCGGGATCTGAACGAAGCGCTGGAATGGTGTCGCCGCTACCAACGCTCAGGTAATGTACGTGAGCTGAACCTGGCATGGGATCTGTACTACCACGTGTTCCGTCGTATCTCCCGGACTCTACCACAACTCACCTCCCTCGAGCTGCAGAGTGTGTCCCCGCGGCTCCTCAAATGCCGGGATCTGGACATCGCTGTGCCGGGTTCCTATTCCCCTGGTAGTCCCGTCATCTGTATCAGCCAAGTGCAGTCTTCCTTACAGGTGCTGACCTCTAAACAGCGGCCGAGGAAACTATGCATTCGCGGCAGTAATGGAAGGGACTTTGTGTTTTTGTTGAAGGGTCATGAGGACTTGCGGCAAGATGAGCGGGTGATGCAGCTGTTTGGACTGGTGAACACGCTGCTCATTAGTAACCCTGACACCTTCCGACGTAACCTGACCATCCAGAGGTTCGCTGTCATCCCGCTGTCCACTAACTCAGGCCTGATCGGGTGGGTGCCTCACTGCGACACACTACATGCCCTCATCAGGGACTGGCGTGAGAAGAAGAAGATCCTACTGAACATTGAGCACAGGATCATGTTAAGGATGGCACAGGACCTGGACCACCTCACCCTCATGCAGAAGGTGGAGGTATTTGAGCACGCCCTGGAGCACACTCAAGGGGATGACCTGGCACGGCTGCTGTGGTTCAAGAGTCCGTCCTCTGAGGTGTGGTTTGACCGGCGGACCAACTACTCCCGCTCACTGGCCGTCATGTCCATGGTGGGTTACGTGTTGGGTCTCGGTGACCGCCACCCTTCCAACCTCATGCTGGACCAACTCTCCGGTAAGATCATCCACATCGACTTTGGTGACTGCTTTGAGGTTGCCATGATGCGAGAGAAGTTCCCGGAAAAGATCCCCTTCCGGTTGACACGCATGCTGATCCACGCCATGGAGGTCACAGGCATTGATGGCACGTACCGCATGACCTGTGAGTCTGTCATGGCACTGATCCGCCGTAACAAGGACTCCCTCATGGCCATGCTAGAGGCCTTCGTGCATGACCCACTGCTCAACTGGCGCCTCATGGACAACACACAGCCCAAGGGGAAGCGCTCTGTAGTGGGGGAAGGCGAGGCAGGACCCTCTGCACTCGCCTCCACCTCTGCCACCATTGCTCCAGAACCTACCTTGGACACCGCCCCGTCGCACACCCTCACGCCAGCCTCCGTGGGGCCGCAGAGCCAAACACGGGAGGACGGTGGGGTGTCGGAAGCTCTGAACAAGAAAGCTGTTGCCATCGTTCATCGCGTGAGGGACAAACTTACTGGTCGTGACTTCTGCACGGAGGAACCTCTTGATGTCCATCGCCAAGTGGAGCTGCTCATCGCCCAGGCCACCTCACACGAGAACCTGTGTCAGTGTTACATTGGTTGGTGCCCCTTCTGGTGAACACTCACTCCAACTTTCACATGTTTCCGGTGCCCACACACTGTAGAGTATGGTGTGGACAGGACCTAAGGAACGTCACAGTTCTGCCAAGTGTTCCTGTCTCCTTGCAGCGACAGAAGTGTTGTTGTTGTTGTCATTTTCACCGTGCAGGAAATCCGGTTGAATCTGGGTAAGAGTGAAGGCTAGGCATTGATGAAGGAGGACGATAAGGAGGACAACAGCAATGTTAGGATCTCCCCTCCACACACACACACACACACACACACACACACACACACACACACACACACACACACACACACACACACACACACACACACACACACACACACACACACACACACACACACACACACACACACACACACACACACACACACACACACACACACACACACACACACACACACACACACACACACACACACACACACACACACACACACACACACACACACACACACACACACACACACACACACACACACACACACACACACACACACACACACACACACACACACACACACACACACACACACACACACACACACACACACACACACACACACACACACACACACACACACACACACACACACACACACACACACACACACACACACACACACACACACACACACACACACACACACACACACACACACACACACACACACACACACACACACACACACACACACACACACACACACACACACACACACACACACACACACACACACACACACACACACACACACACACACACACACACACACACACACACACACACACACACACACACACACACACACACACACACACACACACACACACACACACACACACACACACACACACACACACACACACACACACACACACACACACACACACACACACACACACACACACACACACACACACACACACACACACACACACACACACACACACACACACACACACACACACACACACACACACACACACACACACACACACACACACACACACACACACACACACACACACACACACACACACACACACACACACACACACACACACACACACACACACACACACACACACACACACACACACACACACACACACACACACACACACACACACACACACACACACACACACACACACACACACACACACACACACACACACACACACACACACACACACACACACACACACACACACACACACACACACACACACACACACACACACACACACACACACACACACACACACACACACACACACACACACACACACACACACACACACACACACACACACACACACACACACACACACACACACACACACACACACACACACACACACACACACACACACACACACACACACACACACACACACACACACACACACACACACACACACACACACACACACACACACACACACACACACACACACACACACACACACACACACACACACACACACACACACACACACACACACACACACACACACACACACACACACACACACACACACACACACACACACACACACACACACACACACACACACACACACACACACACACACACACACACACACACACACACACACACACACACACACACACACACACACACACACACACACACACACACACACACACACACACACACACACACACACACACACACACACACACACACACACACACACACACACACACACACACACACACACACACACACACACACACACACACACACACACACACACACACACACACACACACACACACACACACACACACACACACACACACACACACACACACACACACACACACACACACACACACACACACACACACACACACACACACACACACACACACACACACACACACACACACACACACACACACACACACACACACACACACACACACACACACACACACACACACACACACACACACACACACACACACACACACACACACACACACACACACACACACACACACACACACACACACACACACACACACACACACACACACACACACACACACACACACACACACACACACACACACACACACACACACACACACAGACAGACAGACAGACAGACAGACAGACAGACAGACAGACAGACACACACACACACACCATAACGAGAACCATTTAACTTCCCTTGTGGAGGAATCAGCCGGCCAAGGGTGAAGGAGGAGGAGGACAAGACAGACTCTACCACC
Source organism: Cancer borealis (assembly GCA_036785275.1). Taxonomy (NCBI): domain Eukaryota; kingdom Metazoa; phylum Arthropoda; class Malacostraca; order Decapoda; family Cancridae; genus Cancer; species Cancer borealis. The sequence goes on along the minus strand of JAXIVD010000655.1, from coordinate 33,257 downwards.
AACACCACAACAGTGATCGTTTCTAGGTAAGCTGTCTGTCTGTTGCCTTTTGGTTGTGGGAAGTAAAGTTTATTTTTTTCCCTGCATGAGTAACGAGAAGGCAGAGGAGGAGGCGATCGTTTCAGTGTTTGGAGCGTGTGAGGCGAAGTGCAACTAATAGGTTTAGATAAGATTTTAGTTACTCTGTATACTAATGAATAAAAGTTGAGTCGTTGGAACACCTGCATGATTTATATCCTTTAATTTTGTTTGTGAAAGAATGATCCAGTTCACGTTATTACAGTAAATTCCTCTAATTTGTAAAGTGTATCGCTGTCTTGTGACTATAACGTTGACCTTTCCCCCTCACGGAGTTAAGCTCGTCTAATGTCATCACAGAGATAAATACTGTACAGTGCGGTGATCATAGATAGGAGGGAGGAGGGGGTGAGGGGGAGTCCGAGTTAGATGAAGGTCGGAAGCCCCGCTAAAGCCGGTCACGACAAGAGCGGACTCAGCGGAGTAGTGACCGAGGCTTCACTGTCGTCTTGTTGATCAATACCACACGGAGAACGAAGGTATTGCAGTGGTAGCGATAACCTCACCACTTCCACCAGCTGGTTGCTCGCGTAATAGCAGTGATTGTGTCGTAACTTTATACTAGTGGTGGTGAAAATACTATTATTAGTAGTAATAGTTATAGTAGTAGTAGTAGTAGTAGTAGCAGCAGCAGTAGAAGAAGTAATCGTGATGGTGGTGATGGCTGAAAGGATTTTTTGGTGATAATACGATACAAACATAAATGATAGTTTTCGTTTTGAGTTATCTGTGAGAATAGGCTCGTGTGCCTCTGAGCCTGTGTGTTGAAGACAACAAGGGTTATGGGATGAAAAGGCACCACACGAATAGAAAGAACCGGAAAGTGTTACAATGACAAAGGAATTTACAATGTTCGACCTCAAGAGTTATATGCTTTGTGTGTGAGCCTTGAAAATATTGGAAAACGATAGAGAAACAGGTTTAAGTGTAAATAATAAATACTCGTATGCTGTAGATAATCTATATTCTTTATATTTAAAGGGTAAATGGGAAAAGGAGATGAATATGTTAATACCACAGATTGTGGGTGAATCGTGCATGCATTTATGGAGACCTTGCATGAAGGATTAAGTGGACGGAAGCGTTGTAAGTGAGTAAGTTAGCAGTGAGTGACTGGGACGGCTCAGCTGACCGGGTGGGGCGAGAGTGCCAGTGGGTTGGCGGCAGACCAAACTGTCGTACGCTGCTCTGCTGTCGGGGAATGAGAGTCGAGGCGATGGCAGACATAGGACTGCCATGGCAAACGGATGTCTGATAAAGCGTTCTTTGTCACTCGATATCACACGTTTATGAGAGGGAAGACATCCATAGTGTGTTGTGGGAGATGTGGGCGCGGCAGTCACCACAGCACTAATCGATAAAACCATAACCCCAGTCACCACCGAGGTGCTGCTGACTGGCCTCGGCAGCAGCGGCGTGACTGCAGTGTTGTACCTCAGCAACTCGTTGCTGGGCTTTCACACGTGTGGCGGCGTGTCGGGCGGTGCGGCACCACTAACACCCTCGTGACGTACGCGATCCTCCTGCTGGGGTAGTGGCCGAAGTGTTGCAGTGCACGTGTGACGACCGAGTGTTGCAAGGTGTGATTTACCTGTGAATAGTAAGCTATTTAGGATGCCTATAGGTGTGATAGATGAAATGAGTGTTCCTGTGAAACTTTTCACATATTCTGCTCTGGCGGTGTTCATGAGAATAGGATACACAGAGGTAGTGAAAAGTATGAACGTTTCCGTAGCTGCTGGAAATCATACCAGAACACGCGTGCTAGGTATACAGTTTGTAATTATGCACCGTCAATATGAACAAATATCTAGATCATATGCTTCAGCGCCCTTTCGTTTTCAGTGTGCAGGGTGTATGCAAGGACTGTGTTAGTGGAGCGCTGCGGTGGGACGGAGATGGACTGGTACGCTGACTGGCCGCGGACGTTGGTGGGCCTCACGTTCGGCGCTGGCTGCCTCGTCTACTACCTCCTGGATGCTGCCAAGGTATACTGCTTCTACTGTCTCTATGCTTCCCTGCTGGCCCTCTGTTCTAACCTTTTACGGCTTGATTTCTCCTCCACATTGACTTGCAGCAGCCTTCCCTCGCGCCTTGCTTATTGGGAAGACCTGCATGTTGATGAGGTCTTAAAGTAATTGGAAATCGGTGAAGAAACCACATAATCCATAATACGTGAAGAAAATCCATATTTGAGGCCAGCCAGATATTGTTTGGTGATCCAGAATTCTTCTTAGAAAGAGAGGAACCTAAAGATTCTTATATTTAAAAAAAAAAAAAATACTTTTTTTCAGGAACTGCTTGACTGGGTTACTATTTTATTTTTCATGATTATTACTTGAAAGAGAGCGAGCAAGTGAGCGAGAGATAAATAGATAGAGAGATAGAGAGAGAGAGAGAAAAAAAAAAACCGGTTTTAGTAAGAATGGTAAGTAGTCAGCATGGTGTCATACATACTCTCTGTTTCTCTATTCAATATGGTGAGTTAATGAGATTTGATGTCGGTTTAGAAAGCTGTTGCAAGGAAGCGAAAAAGAGAAAGAGGCAAGAAATGGAAAGTGAGAAAGTTATTTGTAATAGTGACTTGCTGGCCTCTTAGCTTACTCTCACAGGCCACTACACACATGCTGATATATTGACCAAACAAGAAGTATTTACCTAGATGTATTTAACTAGTTGTTGTAATGTACATAATACATACAGGATTTGAATCTAACATCAATACCAGTCGTCGGATTTGAAAGATTTAATTTCATTTTAAGTTAAAAATTGCGAGCAATGACATCAACTACCCACTCGCTCTCTGTAGAAATACGTGATGGTGACGACCCGCGTTGATGTGTCTCCTTAGGTGCCTCTGGTGGCGTGCCGGCGCGGGGCGTGGCGCAGGTTCCTGGAGCAGCACCTTAACATCCTACAGGAGAGGTACTGGCCCACGCCTTGGTGCTATGAGTCCCGCTGCCAGACCATCATGGCGTCCGTTCTGCGAGTCAGGCTGCCGGACATCTCCTACAGGAGGTGAGCTGACTGTCACGCCTTCGTCAGGACACACACACACACACACACACACACACACACACACACACACACACACACACACACACACACACACACACATCTAAACACTGTAATCCACGCAGAGAAGTGCTAAGCCTCAAGGACGGTGGGCAAGTGAGTTTGGACTGGCTGGAGCCTGCTGACGGAGGCCCCGAAGGACCGCCTGGCTTAGTGCTGGTGCTGCCTGGACTGACAGGAAGCTCGCAGAGTGAATACGTGAAGGGCGTCGTGCTGGAGCTGCAGCGTGCGGGCGTCACCTCCGTTGTGTTTAATAACAGGGGCATGGGCGGCCTCTCCCTCCTGGTGCGTGTGTAAATGTATTATTGTTATTATTATTATTATTATTATTATTTATTTATTTATTTATTATTATTATTATTATTATTATTATTATTATTATTATTATTATTATTATTATTACCGTTATAAAGAGAGATTGTAGTGACGAATAAGAATGACATGAAGATAAAGAGAGAGACGGATGAAGACAGATAGATAAAAAATAAAGAAAAGTAGAATAACTAGGGAATATATACCATTAAACTAGATTGAAAAAACAAAAAACAAATACAAACAAACCATTTAATTAATTTCACCGTGTCTTGCGTGCGTGTGTGTGTGTGTGTGTGTGTGTGTGTGTGTGTGTGTGTGTGTGTGCCCTGCAGACCACCAGGACCTACTGTGCCGCCAATAGTGATGACCTTGAGGAGGCATTGGATTACCTCAAGTCGACGCGGCAAGGGATTCCTCTCTTCATCATCGGGATTTCTTTGGGCGGGTTAGTGTCACGCTGCCACACCACCTTCTGTCTTCTATATTCCCTTTAAATCCCTTTCTACCTCCCAAAATCCCTTTCAATCCCTATCAGCCTCCCACAATCCTTTATAGTCCATTTCTTTCTCCCCTAATCCTTTATAATCCCTTTCTTCCTCCCAAAATCCCTTATAATCTCTTTCTACCTCCCAAAATCCCTTATAACCCCTTATTTCCTCTATAAATCCTCGACAAATCCTGAACTGTACCATTTCCTTGATGAAAATAGATCCATGTAGATATTCAAGGAAGTTCAAATCATACGCTGGTGAACATAATGAAAATAATCCATTACTCCTACACCAGAGGTTATAACAGAGGTAAACACCCACAGACTAATCACCGGAAACTACTTAGCGACGAGAGGGGAGTCGGCAGCGGAGAAGGTGGCGGCGGCAGCGGTGGTGTCAGTGCCTTGGAACATGGTGGAGGGGCTGAGGGGGATGGAGCGACCAATCTGTAATCTATTACTCAACAAATATCTCGCCTCGTGCCTGTGTGAACTGGCAGACTCGTTTAGTTATCAGCTAGCGGGAGGAAACCACGACTGGAACTTAGATGACGTTGTTAAGGTAAGTAAGCTGGTGGTAGTCGTGATGGTGGTGGTAGTTTAGGCACTGAAGAAGGAGGAGGAGGTGGAGGAATGGAAGTCGTAGTAGTATCAGTATAGGAAATAGTAGTAGTGCAGTGGTAATAGTAGTAATAGTAGTAGTAGTAGTATCACTATGATCATTAATATCATCTTAACCACTACCATCATCATCATCATCACCAACAGAGTAAGACGATGAGAGAGTTCGACACGCGGTTCACGGCTCGTCAGTTCGGGTTTCGAGATGCAGAGGATTATTACAGGTCGTCCAGCCTACATGACCACCTACACAGGATCCGCGTCCCACTCTTCTGTCTCAATGCTGCCGATGACCCATTCCAACCCATGCCAAGTACTGTACATGTTCCCTTTGTGTTGTTATTGTTGTTCATGTTGTTATTGTTGTTTACTTAGTTTTTTTTAAATCTCTTTCTTTGTCTTGGTTGCTTTCTTGCTCGTTTTTCTTCTTCTTCGTAGTTGCAGGTACGAACTTCCTTCCTCTCATCTCATAACATTCCAGTTGACATTTACGAAGACGACCTTCTCTTCACCTCATCAAAATATTCCTTCTTTTATCTTAATGTATTTTCTTTCTAACGTGGAGTTTATCCTCCCAATTCTTCCTACTTTTTTTTCTTCATCTTTTTCTTCGTGGTGACCTAATCTGACCTTGACCTCCCTTCAGTGTTGCCGATGGAAGCTGCGATGAAGTCAAGTCACGTGGCGTTAGTGGTGACCTCTCGCGGGGGTCACATTGGTTTCATGGAAGGTCTTTTTCCCAGCCGCGCTTACTACAGTGACCGTCTTCTGACCCAACTGGCGACCTCTGTTCTAGCCAATCCAGACGCTGTTCAGGAGGTCAAGAAGGAGGTTGGATAAGGGCTGACCTCTTAGGCTGTGACGTTATGTTAGGTCACTTCTCTGACACTAATTTGACCTGACTTTGTTGATTTGACCGTAATTCGAAGTCTCAGTTTCTCGCTTATTCTCTCATTTCTTCTCTCTAATGATTCTCGTGTTTATTAATTTATATAATTTTTTTGTTTGTTTGTTTGTGTGTTTATTTGTATCTTTCTTTCTTTCCTCAAAGTTGTTATATTGTTCTAAGTCAACTCAGGTTAATTTGTGTTGCTGAATCCTAAGTATAAAGTGTTGAATTCTTATGTGTTGCAAATTCTGGAGTACGAGTGTTGCAAGGCATTGATAATAGAAAAATCCCGGTTTCAAGCATTTTAAAGTGTAGCGAGTTTTAAGTGGAAGTGTTGCGAGTCCTAAAGTGAAGTGGAGTGTTGCGGCATTGGAAGCGAAGTGTTCATAGTGTGTTGCGAGTCTCTAGGAAAGTGTTATCAATATTCAAGTGGAACATTCCTGGTTGTGCGTGTGTGGGTGTGTGTGTGTGTGTGTGTGTGTGTGTGTGTGTGTGTGTGTGTGTGTGTGTGTGTTGCAGGAACTGAGCTGGAGTGGTGAAAGGTTCTAAATAAAGGTTCTAAGTGTTATGAATCGTGAATAAAACTTGACAATAGGAAAAGTTCAAGTTGTTAGTTTTGTCTTTGTAAAAATATGTAAATAAAGATGAAACTTATAGACTATATTTTGCAAAACTTCTGAGAGACAGAGAGAGAGAAAAAAAAAGGTATGTGGATTCAAATCTATCTTTTTCGTAGTTTTGTTCAAATATCTTAATCTATAAGTTTTCTTTTCTGCTACAATCAACGAAAAAGTTATAAAAGAAGAAGTGAGTGGAAAAAAAAAAATAACGTGTCGAAGTCAAATGTCAATCAGTCGAGTGTGAGACAGAAGACTTTTCCAATATTGTCGACGATTCTTAAGACCGTGCAGAGACGTTATTGTCCTTACTTTAATCTTATATTCTTCTCTCCCCATCATTTTGCTTCATTAGATAATTTTCCCTATCATTTTTATATCCTCTTAATTTCCTTTTCCTTTACATCTTCTTGCTCCTAGTCGTACTCCTCCTCCTCCTCCTCCTCCTCCTCCTCCTCCTCCTCCTCCTCCTCCTCCTCCTCCTTGCCCTTCGCTCCCTTCCTAATGGGCTTCAAATATATCACTAATCCTTGTTAACCCACTCCATTAAGGCATCACTATCATTAATGTCATTACAAACACTGTCGGAAAATTGTAAATCATCACCACCACCACCATATCATATCATCATTATTTTTATCATCATCGTTATCATCATCATCATCATTGTTTGAATAGAGTTATCAAAAGCCAATATCAAGCTTATTTACATCGCTCTCTCTCTCTCTCTCTCTCTCTCTCTCTCTCTCTCTCTCTCTCTCTCTCTCTCTCTCTCTCTCTCTCTCTCTCACTAAGTAACAGTTATGAATCCCTTCCTCGGCGTCTACAACAGCGCCTACCTTGTCAATAATGCGTCAATAATACTTAATAACATCTTGCGTCACCATCGATCCTAATGTGACGTAACAGTTCTCACACGGCGTTGCAGTTGTGACGTCACAGCAGTTACACGCGGGTGGTCCTTGCTACCTGACGTACGAAAGTCTACTGATAGATGATTATCTAGCTTAACAATAGCCGTGTAATGTGCTGTATGTGGTGTGTTGGGTAACATGTATGGCTGAGTAAGCCTGACTTTGTTATGTTATCGTAGAATCGATGTATAATTTTGTTTTAGAGGATTACATGCACCTGTGATTTTAAGTTTTTATGATGTGGAATGAAATTGATAGTAAAAAAAGGAGTACATTCATTAACTGAGACTTGAATCTAAATTTCTAGTTAATTAACGTTAAAACAAACCAGTTAACTAAATACGCTAACGTTAAAAATAGAACGAAAACAAAACAGGGAATACAGATAAAAAAAAATCAGCTGAACGTTGTTGCAAGGAAAACTGCGGCGGCTGTGGCGGAGAGTTTATCGTACTGCACTGTGACTAGACCAGACCAGACTGAGCGCCACATACTTGGTAGCGGGATAATCTTAAACATCATTCGTGTGTCTGTGTGGCTCCGAGACGTGGGTCAGTCCTTGTGCCAGGGAATATTTGGCTCCGTAATACCTAGTTATACAAATCAGTGTTGGGTAGAACGGCGTATTATTCGTATTATACTTACCGAGGTGTTATGAATTACCCTTGAGTGTGGCGCTGGTAAGTTTCATATTGCTGGTTGTCATATAGATACTTTACGATGAGATATAGGAAAAATAGCTTTAGTACCTGGGATGAGGTGCCAGGTAGACTTGGGGGTTAGCCAAGGCTCACTACGAACAGCTAAATAAACGTTTATGTGTTCCGTAAACGATAGTAAGGGAGCGATGGAGGGTTTGGGGGCGACCTTGAGTGTAGTACTAGGTAGAGCCGCGGCTTGGCGTGTGTTGTAGACTGGTAGTTGATAGTGTGGTGGGACAGACAGCGAGGGTGTACGATGCGGCGCTCTATTGATCTATTAAGGTGGTGCTCGAGCTGTGACCTGGAGACATTAAACATTGCGTGACGTCATGGCTGGAATGTCCTGCCTGCAGATGTTATCCAATCACGGTAGGCTGGTCACGCACACACACACACACACACACACACACACACACACACACACACTTCCTGCCAGTTTGTCTGGTCCTGTGAAGGGGAAGGTAATATCACACTCATACTTTACGTTAGTTTCATGGCTTGTTTGATACCACGACTGTATCACGTGGTCATAAGTACTTGCTAGTAACCTGTGAACTGTACATGAAAAAAAAGTGATAGATACACAATCAAAATACGAAAGCTTGCACTCATACGCTCGTTGAGATAACATAAATAAACAAAACCTACTTAAACATTCATCTAGATGCGAAACGTTAAGAAAAACTGAGCTTTGTGACACCTAGCACAACGCTGACAACCCGTGTAGATTATTGAGAGCGTTGCTGGGGCTGGTCAAGAGATAAGACTGCTGGAACGTTGGAGGGGTAACGTTTTGAGTCTGCAGGGTGTATGCAAGGACTGTGTTAGTGGAGCGCTGCAGTGGCAAGGAGATGGACTGGTACGCTGACTGGCCGCGGACGTTGGTGGGCCTCACGCTCGGCGCTGGCTGCCTCGTCTACTACCTCCTCGATGCTGCCAAGGTATAGTGCTTCTACTATTTCTTTGATTTCTTTGACTTCCTGCTGGCTCTCTGTTCTATGGTATACTACTTCTACGGTTTCTTTGTCTCCTTGCTGGCCTTCTTGTATAACCTTTTACGGCCCGCTTCCTTTCTGAAGCCGGCTTGCATCACCCTTCCCTCACACGTTGCAAAAGGAACAACTTGCAACGGCATCTTGATCACAGCTTGAGGTCTAATGGTTATATTTGTCTTTCATGTTCAATAACTCGATTAAGAAATAAGAACTTTTTATCCTCTATAACAAGTGAAAGCAGCGAAGTTTAGTATTGCAAGGTTGTAATCATTGGTAGAGGTGAAGGGACGGACAGTAGCCAATGATTAGGATGCAGGCAGGATCTGAGGTACTCCTCGTCACACCACACCCACGTGACGAGGTACTGATGTTATGCAAGGGTTAGCGTGGAGGTCGTTGATACCGGTAGGTGTGTGGATAAAACTGAGTGGTACATAATGCAAAGATTACGAACAATGTGTGAAATTAAACGAAAAATTGTGAATAATAATTAAACGAAATGTGAAATGTGGATCAAGATGGATGTTTGTGTGGGTGTAAGTGTATCCTGGTGTGGATAGGCGTGGGTGTTGCCGGCAGGATAGGAGCGAGGTAAGGCGAGGAAGGTGTGGCCCGTGGGATGAGACGGGCAGGTGTGTGTTTAGTATGTGAGGCTGATCAGGTAACAATATCACGTGTGGGAGGCATGTGTGTGTGTGTGTGTGTGAGAGAGAGAGAGAGAGAGAGAGAGAGAGAGAGAGAGAGAGAGAGAGAGAGAGAGAGAGAGAGAGAGAGAGAGAGAGAGAGAGAGAGAGAGAGAGAGAGAGTTATGTCATAATGAATGGTAATGATGATGAGGCAAGTGTAATCTTAACCTCAAGATAAGAAGGAAGGAATGCTCCATCACGCTGACATAATCCTTTCCCGCGTCTTTCCTTGCCATGAAAACAAAAATGTGGTGATGTATAGCAACTCAACACTGATATAGGGTCTCCTACACCAGCATTTTTCTTCACCTTACTAAATATAAATAAATGTGCGTAAGGCGTTTGGGTTTATAAATAGAATCGTCAACTCGTATTTATTAGAATAATGAATACGGCTATTTTTATAAATGCCAATTTATTTTTATACATACGCGTTAATGTTATTAGGTTATTTTTAACTTACAATGATAACATCGCTACCGTTTCCTTAATTAAAAGTTTCAGAGAAGAGAGAGAGAGAGAGAGAGAGAGAGAGAGAGAGAGAGAGAGAGAGAGAGAGAGAGAGAGAGAGAGAGAGAGAGATATGTCATCAAATCAGATAATGTAATAAATTGTTTGCGAAACAAAAAAGAAAACTCGGAAAAAACCTTACCTTACGTAATGAGAGAGAGAGAGAGAGAGAGAGAGAGAGAGAGAGAGAGAGAGAGAGAGAGAGAGAGAGAGAGAGAGAGAGAGAGAGAGAGAGAGAGAGAGACCTTCATTCACTCGTTCATGAATGGGTGAACATCTTCGCAATCTTGAGTCTGAATAACTTTTCTTGGCCACTTTAGGGAATGCTCCGGGTGGCGAGGGAGGGTTGAAGGACTCACTCGAGGCCAAAATGGGTGCACTATACCATCATTCAGAAGCAGGGAAGCGTGATAGAGGCACAAAAGGTTTATTCAGCCGCCTGCTCGTGAGTGCGTCCCTGCAATGGGCTGTCTGCACGACTTTTATTTCTCCATTTTTAAAAATTCTACATTGATGCTGGAAGTATACCAAAATTCTATCTTATCTATTCATTAAGTTTGTTATATATTGACGTTCCTGTACCTACTTCTATGTATCGATATAAAAAGAAACTTAGGAATTTCAGATTGTTAGCTATGACTTCAAGGTTATTTTTTCTTGTATTACGTAAAGTGAAGGAGGAAGGTGACATGCATATCACACGATACACTGATTCTAGATAGCGATTCAAGGTTAAAAAGGTTAAACTATCATTATCAGCGAATTACTTAGTGTTCATTATCAGTGTGTTTTTCCCGAAGTGGTCCGTGGAGAGAGCGTGACTGGCTTCAATTATGGAAGATAAGCAACAGCAGAACCAGAATAGTATGCAGAATTTAGGATCCAACATTATATTCATACATTTAAAAACATGAGAAAACTTTTAGTGTGTGTGTGTGTGTGTGTGTGTGTGTGTGTGTGTGTGTGTGTGTGTGTGTGTGTGTGTGTGTGTGTGTGTGTGTGTGTGTGTGTGTGCGCGCGCTAAAGGCTTGTTGTGTCTTCTTAGGTGCCTGTGGTGGCGTGCCGGCGCGGGGCGTGGCGCGGGTTCCTGGAGCAGCACCTTAACATCCTACAGGAGAGGTACTGGCCCACGCCTTGGTGCTATGAGTCCCGCTGCCAGACCATCATGGCGTCCGTGCTGCGAGCCAGGCTGCCGGACATCTCCTATAAGAGGTGAGGTGACTGTCACGCCTTCGTCAGGATCATAAAAATCTTCCCTTGATTTATTTAAGGCATTTTATACTGAAATAACCACTAAGTTAACCCTCTAAGCTGTAGGGAAGTCAAACTCAAGCTACAACGAGCCTTTGGTAATGGTTTCGGTTGTTACAGGGAGCTGCTGGAACTGAAGGATGGCGGGCAGGTGTGTTTAGACTGGCTGGATGACGGGCTGGAGGCAAATGAGACTCATCCTACCGTCCTCATCCTGCCAGGCCTGACCGGGTCCTCTCAGAGCGAGTATATGAAAAGCTTCGTTCTCTCCGTGCAAGAAGCCGGCGCCCGATGTGTCGTTTTCAATAACAGAGGCCGAGGCGGAGTGCAACTTAAGGTGAGTAATGTGTTCTTGGCTAGACAACATGCGTGCATCTCTGGAAGGAACATAATTAATCATCCCAGAACATGAGTAACAATATTATAAGAACATCATTATTTGTTTCAGGACTATTGTAAAAAACATAAAAAACAACAACAAACATTAAAACCTTGAAATATAATAGAAGAGAATGATAATACACTGTTCCGTGCCTCCCCAACAGACTGCTCGAACGTACTGCGCGGCGAATAGCGACGACTTGGAGGAAGCGATCGAGCACATCCACAAGAGGTACCCGAAGGCCCCGCTCATGGCCACGGGAATCTCGCTCGGAGGGTGAGTATCATTATCATTAGCCTTCACCCCCTGCTGCATCATAAGAGCTTCATGAATCAGCATCTGCCTTTCATATTCTACTTAACGATAATTTTATACCTATCCTTGCGTCACGGGGCGAGCTGCATCATGCTAGTGGCAGCTTTAATTAACTTGGTAACTGGTGCCTTGACTAGTATTTATATCATATCAGTGGTTCGTAAATACCTAATGAGTGTGTGACCGTCCATGGTGTTACTCCTACCTCATAAATGTCGTAAAAATAAATGTATGAATAAAGATAAGACCATAATATATCAGCTTTCTACATATATATTTTTCTTCTCTTTTTCTAGTATGATTTTAGGTAACTACTTGGTAACGCGGAAGGAACGAGCCGCAGAACACTTAGTGGCTGCCATGGTGCTATCAATCCCTTGGAACGTATTTGTGGGTACTCAGAGCCTCGAGAAACCACTTTGGAACCTACTGCTAAACCGCCACCTTGCCAGCTGCCTTTGTGACTCCATCAAAAGCATGAGGAAGACGCTGGAAGGGAACTACAGCTGGGATTTCGACCACGTAATGAAGGTGAGAGAGAGAGAGAGAGAGAGAGAGAGAGAGAGAGAGAGAGAGAGAGAGAGAGAGAGAGAGAGAGAGAGAGAGAGAGAGAGAGAGAGAGAGAGAGAGAGAGAGAGAGAGAGAGAGAGAGAGAGAGAGAGAGAGAGAGAGAGAGAGTAATGCATCCATGTGTTAAATTCTGTTTATTGGAGAAAATTGGCGGTGATATGAACTCATTACATCACATCAAGGCGACACTCCCCACTTTCCTTCCTGCATTTCTTCCTTTTCACACAGTCATGCTTCACCTACATATACATACACACGTACACCTCCTCATAATCACCTCATCACCTCTTTATCCTCCTCTTTATAATCCTCGTTTCTCACCAGAGCAAGACGATTCGTGAGTTCGATTCGAGGTTTACAGCGGTTCAGTTCGGTTTTCGGGACGTTGAAGATTACTACCGCACCGCCTGCCTTCACGACAAGCTGCACCTCATACGGGTTCCTCTGCTGTGCCTCTCCGCTGCTGACGATCCCTTCCAGCCCCTGCAAGGTACATAGTGGTGGGAATAGTGGTGTGGGGTAGTCTGGTAAAGGTGGTGGTGTGTGGAGGAGGTGTGTGAGGTAGAAGGACATAGGTGGTGTGTGGTGGCGGAGGTGTGTGGTGGCGGAGGTGTGTGGTGGCGAAGGTGGAGTATTAGATGAATGAATGGGTTAAAGTACTGGTTAACTTTTGCAATATCAAGTTGAATAAGTAGTTGTAATAGTAATGGTGGTAGTAGTAGTAAAGTAATAATAGTAGTGGTGTTTTTATGATAATTATTTTTATCACCAAGGAATGAAAGAGTGAAAGTGCTAGTTGGGTAAGTAATTGAAGTAATAGTAGTAGTAGTAATAGTAGTAATAACAGTAGAAGTAGTAGTAATGGTGGCTTCCTTGGTGGCAGGCATCCCCGTCGAAGCTGCCGAGAAATCTAGTCATGTGGCCATAGTAGTGACCTCACGCGGGGGTCACATTGGCTTTATGGAGGGCATGATTCCCACCAACACCTACTATAGTGACCGCCTCTACAAGCAGCTCGTCTCAGCCGTGTTTGCCAACCTTGACCAAGTGGCTGACGTGAGCGCCGAGGGTCATACACACGTCACACAGACCGTGGTGCCCTCTGAGAGTGGTAAATGCGAGTCATCATCATCATCAGCAGTAACAGTGAAATCATAATATCACGCTCCTGTTTTGTTGTTATTGTTGTTATCGTTGTTATTGTTATTATTATTAGAAAAGTTTGAAACGATGCGGATATTTGGATTTAAGACTGCTATTATGAGGTTTTTGGAGTGCTGGTTTTTATTTTTGAGGTTTTTGTTGTCTGACGCCGCCATCACGTGACGATTATATCGAGCAGGTTAATGAGATAATTTTCCCTCGTGTTTCCTCCTACTCCTACGGTCAACAAATACATTTTCCTTATTTTTATTATACGTACATATTGAGTAACTTTTTTTTTAAATCTATGAAAGTAAGTAAATCGGTCACTTTGCGTCGGAAACTATAGATTAAAACAAGTTTATATTAATATTGATGAGAAGATAAATAAATAGGTAAATAAAAATGTACGGGTAGGTGTTGATAAATTAATAGGGAAACTTTTTAATGGTTACAGATTGTCGGGAATACGATACTGATAATAATAATAGTAATAATAATAATAATAATGATAGTGGTAATGATGATGATAATCATAATAAACTGATAAAGAGAACGCCGTCACCACTGCCGTTCAAATGTAACGTAGTACAATAAATGTTCATTCATGCACAATATTACGCTGTTGTGTTGCATTGTACAGTGACGTTGCAGAGCTTGGAACAAAAAACAATAGATGATTGTAACCACAACTTCGCCATTTAGATCAATATCACAAATAATACATCACTTTTTTGTTGTTATGCTTTTGCGATTGACGTATATGTATAGGCTACCTGTATGTATTTTATTATGTATAGTGTGGAGCTAATTACAAGATTTTTTAAAAAGAGATATGAATGAGAAACCATGCGAGAAAGAAGAGAAAGATAGATAGGAGGAGGAGGGATGACAGGGTAGATATTGAAAAACAAGGGAAGAGGAAAGGAAGGGAAAGAAAGAAATGAGAGGAAAAATGAAAGGGAACAAGAGAAAGAGTAGGAGAGAAGTTAAACTGAATTGGTTACGAATGAAGTGAAATGGACTAAAATAAGTACTTAGAGGTGGTTTGGACATACTGAAAGGATGAAGAATGAAGAATTTGTAACGGGAACATAAAAAAAATGTGCGTGAAATTGAGTTAGATATAGAGGAAGGATAGATAAAAATGTGAAGCGTGATAAGTATATGAGTAGTATAGTCGCATGATGATTATAATGATGATGAGTGATACAGGGGAACAATAGTAACTTTGTAAGGCCCAGTATGTCTAGATATATGGTCGAATTGGTTTCTTAATTAGTGTCAAAAAATAGCTTGTTGAGCAAAGAGTTGTAGTCATTACGGTGCTTTAAAATATTGAAATCACATTAGACATTGTTATTTTTTAGAATTACAATGCAGAGATTTTATACTCAGTTTGCAGTACTTTCCGTATATCTAGAACAATAATTTATATAATATGATTGTTTTGTCTGTTTCGTAACTTAAAAGTTGATTAACATTGAACGTATATTATTTGCTAATGTATAAATACTTTATTTGTTACAATAATAACATGGAATACACCAAAAATTTTTGTTAAGAATATTTTAATTTCCCAAACATGCCTTGAATTTAAAAGTACAGGAGTAAGTGTAATGGTGTTGATCTCCAATCAAGTCAACACTATAAACACCTACGTAAGTACCTTGTAGAGTAGTTTGCATGTAGTACGTATTGATAGATAGATGATTGGGTAACGAGGCAATGATCACTAACCAGTTATTTTCATTGTTCAGAAGCCTCATTAGTTTGTTTGACGTACAGTAGATTATTCTGGGTTTATATTAGTGTAAAGGGAGCAACTGAGTCCAGATTCGTGATCAGCATGCCTGAGAATACCAATTTTCTTGAGATTCTGAGGTAGTGAATTTTTCACGAAATTGTATTGTGAAATAGCTCGAAAAGTGAGGTTTACGTAAGAAACGTATATAAGTAAATAAAGAGCAGGAGACCCCCGTTGTTTTTAGCTACAGTAAAATTTAATTAAAATGTTGGAAGTCACTGGTATGGGCTTCTGAATCTATCTAGCTTTTTTGAGTGTTAGAAGCGGAGGGCAACAACATCCGATTCAAATTTGTAAACAGGACAGCCTCGAAAAAAGACATTTTGTTCTTGAAGGCAGTTTGTACGGGTATGGTCTGCTCCCCATAATCCCCATGGAAAGTAAGGGTAATGAAAAAGGGAGGGTATACCGTGCCCATGGCACCCTCAGGTCATTCACGACTGAACTTATTGTTAACCTTTCATCCTCTCAGCACAGATCTTACACTTTAGGCAAAAAAAAGTATAGTGAGAGGCTAGGAAGTAAAGTCAAATGAAACAAAGGGAAATAAAGCTAGAATAAGAAAAAGGCCAAACGAAAATTGGTTTGACCAGAGACTGAAGTCCGAAGCTTTGCAGCATCAAACCTCAATCTCTGGTCTCTAAGCCCCTCCACAACGGCAATGGGCTTGGAAACGGAGGGGACAGATACGTGAAAGTTGAGTTTAGATTCATGTTCAGCATGTCCGAGAACCCTTATGTGCCAATTTTCATAAGATTCGGATGTCAAAATCTGAGTTTTTATTAGGTATTCTTGTATAATATTTAGATTTTACTTACATTAATGTACTTTAATCAATTATACTTTTATTGCTCCGTTAATAGACTTTATATTTTGAATATTTTTAATGCATGACCTAACTAAGCTATGACCTAGCTGTTCTGGTGCCAAATTAAGTCCTCATTTATTCCAAATCATCACTCCAAAGCCTTTTAAAACCATTGTAGTATTCAATCTTTCTTCATCTCACTTCTGTAGACAATTAATAATTTCATATGTATGCAATGTTTAAACAAGTATAATTTCTTACTCATTGGTGAGAAGGAAACAAATTGGACGGTTGTATATTATATTATAAATGATTAATCAGGGTAATACACCAATACGATGCCTCATATGTCATTATTTTTCAGCACAAGTGGACGGATGACTGGCATCTCTAAGCACATTGGTTAAACACAGCAAACAATAATGGACGGAGTGATAAATGGCTCGGACACAGACTAACAGAAACACTGGCCCACACAGCCTTGGAGCGTTGCCAGCACTCAACACAGATCACCTTCCTTCACACACTTCAACCAGAAACCAGGAACCATGTGCTGCTGCTGCTGCTGCTTCAGTGGAGGATTCATATTCAGGTAATATTCCACTCTTGATGCTCAGTTTAAAGTTTCTGCCACAACCGTTAATATTGTATTCTATAATTAGAATTTATTTCAATGACTTTTTAACATGATTGTACACTAACTAATTTGAGAATTGACAATGTTCTGTGATTACGTCTTAAACACTTTCTTTTCTTTGCACATATCACACAACTAGTACTTACAATTCATACTCTTAGGATGACAACAGTGAAATGTTATGTTTGTGTTACATGAACATTAACTGCTTGGCCTTCATCCCATAAAGGGTGTTAGGTGTTAGAAGCGAGTGTATTAAAAGCTCATCATGCAAACTACACACACATCACATATACAGAATGCATTGCATCCTGGAATATTAAAGCTCAGTACAAATATTAGAATTGAGTTGAATTCCTGTTTTGCAACCTTTCAAGGGTCTGGACAAGTGTTGCATCAACTAGTTAAGCAGTTTGTTGAAATGTCCAGACCAGTTACTTGAAAAGGTAGACTGGCAAGTTAAGCGTTTTTACTGTAAAGAGTCATAATGAGTGTTGTCAGTATAAGCTTCCCAGAGCCGAGGCCTCACCCTGCCACATAAGCATCCCACGTGGTGGTGTCAGCCAACACACTGCGTGAGGACCTCAGCCACCACCCAACAGTGGCTCCCACCACCTCAGCCTCCCATTGTTCCCTTACCAGACTCTTTACATCAATACAATGATAGACAAGAGCCAAGTGAGGCTCAAAATGCTTGTTTATTTTTGTAAGCTGATAGTGGTAGTGTCTTGACTTGCTCTATTTTTTGCAGGGCGAGTGGATATGTGCAGCATTTTGAGCCTCAGCGGCATGTGGCAGCCCTATCTTAGAGCGTGGAGGGTGTGCAGCCTCCACCATGTATACACACAGCCTGGAACACCCCACTCCTGCCACCCCCATCAAGCTTTTCTCGTCACCATGAAGGTCATGCACTATTTACAAATCGGACTATGTACAGTAAGTTCCATCCTCAGTCATTCTACTCTTCCCTTCCCCTTCCCTCATATTTACAAAACCTCACTCAAAATCTATATGGTATTGGTTTTTAAAATATTTTATCATTTCATTATTAAATGATGATAATTATCATAAAAATATAAAATCTTACTAAAGATACAGTAACAGCCAATGATAACGGCGCTTTTCCACACATAAAAAAACCAAGTATTCAGGTAATGATTTCTTTGCAAGCCACTCCATCACTCTATTTGTTGCTGCAGCACTGGCAACACCATTCTTCTTTTCATGGGACTTGAGCACCACTTACAATCGTCTTACAACCTGCAATCAGACTCCAGCAGGTTGAGGAAAACAGGAGGGACCAGACTTGGGTGTGGTGAGACAATTAGTGCTGAAGGAGGGCAGCGAGGAGAGCCAAGCAAATGATGGTCAGGGTTGGGCCAAGTGCTGATCCTGAATCAATCTCAGTTACTATGGCTGGCCGCTCTACATCCTCTGGGTCCTGTGGGAGACAAGAAAGGCTTGTATGTTGTTCCAGATGTTAGTTCTTTTTCAATTTCTGGCTCTTAATGTTTACAGATAAATGTGGTAGCCTTGCCATGTAGCGAGGCAAGCTATGACATCCTGCTTGGATTAAAGTCTGTCTTTTTTATATCTCAAATTATACACAGCTTTTGATTTGCTTTTATCCACAAAATCATTCAAGCCTTGAATGATTTTGTGGATAAAAGCTGTGTATAATTTGAGATATAAAGAAGACTTAGACAACCCAAGCAGGATGTCATAGCTTGCCTCGCTACATGGCAAGGCTACCATACTTATCTGTAAACATTAAGAACCAAGACACTGATCAGGTTTGAGTGCAACTGCCAGTTGTTTTAAGCCTCCCTATTAGTAACCAAAGACATCAGTAAGGGATTCAGTGCATTGGGTGCAGCATCTCACCTGAAGTTGGCGGTTGAGCTCAATTATCTGCTTTTCACACTCGCGTGCATCGCACTCATCCAGGTCGCAGATGTCACAGAGGGTGGCTGGCAGTGAACGGTAGAACTGACGGGCCTGGCGAGCTGTGGATAACAAACAACACAGGTTAGTGAATGGTGTATATTTTTTATTGTAGTAATGAATTAATGATTTTTTGCTTTAGTAGTAGTAGTAGTTTGATGTAGATCCAAGGGAAAGATGTTAAAGCTTAATCAGATACACTACACATCATTGCACATTTTATCTTGGCGGTAGACAAAACTAATTTTATGAGGCATATGACTTACAAGTGTCGTAGTAATCATAGACCCTGACAGCGGAGGGCTTCTGGAAGGCCACCTTGTTGACTCTGTAAGCAGCCACTGTGGGACACACTTCAGCTGGCTTCACGTTGTCAAAATACACCAACACACCCGAGCTGTCAGACTTCTTCTCCACCAGCTTGACTCCTTCATAGTCATACAGCCCTGAAGGAGGAAGTGACAGTGCATCAGATGAAGTTTAGATATCATGTAATTTCACTTGTCTGTAGCTTGTAGTATGGTGACATCCTATCAATATATTTCAGCACCACAGGAGTGACAATGTCAAGGAGGAAAATAACCACCAGCTGGCTGTCATCTCACCTGGGATAAGGTCATTGTCCACGATGTAACCTGAAGGAAGTGACACGTCCATGACAGCCATGTTACTCATGTTCCCTTCCTTGTATCTGTGGATGCAACACCATTAGCATAACTATTACTGTGGCTCATCACCTCCTGTTCATCCTATAACAAACTCTTCCTTTCTATACCCACACACAAAATTTAACAAGGTTCCTCCAATCTTTTAAATGTTCCTAATTATACAGCTCAAAAGAAATTAAAATTTCATATTTTTGCAAGCATCTTGCTAATTTGAATTTTACTGGTAAAAAAGTAGTAACCCATTATCATTCCCAGCACTAAGGTTGGAATGTGTTACCCAATACAGGTGGTGAGTCTAAGGCGATTGGTGTCTGACATGGAGAGATCCAACTGCGGGTCAAGGGTGAAGGCTGGCTTGGGTCCCGTCACCTTGAGGTTGTAGTGATATGTGACTTGCACCACAGCCACGCCAGAACCAGTTGCAGTCAGTTGCACCTGCTCTGTGTCACTCGGCAGCTGTTGGGTTCAGGGAGTGTTTCAAGTGTGAGGAATCATGCTTTTGTGGGCAAAACCTGCACGAGTCTGTAAACCAAATACCAATAGACTACTGCCTCACTATGTTCACAACTCCTTGACCTTTTATCATCCCTCACTGGGCAATGAACTCACCTCCACACGCTGCAGCATCATTGTGTTGCCGCTGTTAACTTGCAGGTTCTTGCCTCGTGAGCCATAAATGACCCTCATGCTGACCCGTGGGTTGGATGCAGCAAGCCTACCAGCCAGCCCAGCCAGGCCTGCCAGACCCACTACTGTGTCCTGAAAGCCAACGAGTCAACTTTAGTGGTTTGCAGGTGTTGAAGAAAGACAGTTAGTTTTTTAATATTGTGTACAGATACAAACTTACTGAATGATGTACACATGTTTACTGTGCTTTTTGTCCAACTCTAATTTATGTGTTCAGGTAAGATACACTTATTATTCCCTCCTTACCTGTGTGCTCAGGAATCCTCCGTGCTGGTTGCGTTGTCTCACCATCCAACGCATGATGGGGAGGGCGTCCTGGATGAGGCCGCGGTGAACATAGGTGAGGAGGCCATAGCCAGTTATCTCCACATCCAATGATCGGGTGTCCACCATGGTCTCAACGGTTTTGTTCAGCGGCTCAGATTCCCACCACTTCTCAGTCTCTGCATGGCAAGTAAAAGACTTCTATGAAAAGCAAAATGGTGTGGCATGATCAAAAGGATTAAAGAAATGTTAAATTAGAAGTCTTGGTATCATGATGTATTGTGTGAAGGTATTGTGTGGAGGGAGGGAAGAGATCATGGCTACTGACCCTGTACTTTTGTTCTGCTCTCCAGCTTGAAGAAGGCAGCATCCTTGTGTGGGTGTTGAGCCATGTGCAAGGCGTAGGTGGTAATGGCGAGGCTGTAAAGGTCCTGAATGTCATCCAGTCTGTTGGCTAGGAAGTCTAGGCCTTTGTTGATGGTGTTCCTGGTGAGGGCAGTGGGTGGGTCCTGAGGGAGGCAGAAAAGAGGTCATTATATATGGTGGTGGTCTGTCTACATACTTTCACTTTCTTGTTAATCAATCTACTTTACAGTCTGTTGTATACCCTAACCACTATTCTATCACTTTAACACCAGGAGTGAGTGCACCAGTACCTGCGTGGTGAGGAGGGCCATCACCACATAGGAAGTGAGTGCCGTCCCAAAGGCTGCCCCGCCCTGCATGGCTCGGTTGTTCACTGTCCCCACCTCAGGGAAGCTGCCATCAACCAACTGCTGACTCCTCAACCACTCCACAGCCCCGGTCAATACCTCAGACTCTACCTCAATGTGCCTCCCGGCCTCTGCCAGAGACTTGGCCACAAATGCAGTCAGCCTGAAGTGGTTAAAAGTTATAAGAGACTAGGAGAGCTAATGTCACACTGATAGAAGCATTGTAATATTGCAGCAGTATTTTCCAGCTTATGCATGAGTAGTGATCTGGAGCTGTGTGTATTCTATACTTTTCAACACAATTCAGCATCATAATAAATGTTATAGTTTCAGCCTGCAAGTGTTACTTTGATCCACTTCCCTATAATTTTACATGACAATACAATACAAGTAAAAGCAGGAAGGAGGGGACCGCCACTGACCAAGTGCTGCCTGACTCGTCCCGACTCCCAAAAGCACTGAAGGACCCATCAGGGTGGCGATAGTTGAGTTGCTGCTGGTAACCTGTCTCCAGGTGCCTCTTAGCTCGCCCCAGCAGACCCTCCTCCAGCTGGTTCTTGTTCTGGAGAAGAGATTCGACATTAGTCATCTTCACATTTTAATAAAAATGATGTCCAACATCTTAATAAAAATGATGTCCAAAGTGATAGTATTTACAAACTCTCGGTCTACTACAAGTTCATCATAGGATGAAGTATCTGACCTTGAGGTACTCCATGACCACAATGTTGGGCACTAGCTTGGCCATGTTCTGTTCCCCACAGCCTGTTGGCAGCTCCACTAGACTCTGCAGGTCACTCACTGCAGGACCCAACACATCCCCTGCACACCAACACTAACATTACACACACACACACATCAAACTATGACACAACATTTCAAAAGGATATAGATAACATTACTCAGATCCACGCTCATGAGACACATTTTGAGCCATGAACACACTTAATAGTAAGTAACAAAACACCAACCAATGAGTGTGACTGAGATGGCCTTGGATCCGTAGGCAATGTTGGGTGGTGTGGTGATGTTGACGGTGGTGGAGAAGGAAGGCTCAGAACGAAGGTCAATCAGCATGGCTCTGTTCACGGTCTGTCTGGTACCCTCAGGCTGGGAAAGGCCAAAGATAGGACTCAGTAAGTATGAAGAGAAGTAAATATAAAGGTTAGTTAGGTAGGAGGTGATAAGGGTTACTGAGAGGAGCAGATGTAAAGCAGTGAAATTATGATACACCTTCAAAAAACAAGATGGAAAAAACAGAGAGAAAGAGAAGGCTGAGTAAAAAGAAATCATGGCAACAAGACAAAGAAATGACATTGTATGCAAAAAAATAGGAAAATACATGAAAAAGAAAACAACTAGATAATAGATAAACATCCTCACTGCTGCACAACAACAGAGGAACCTAGTGAAGGGTAACAACACTCTTTATTATACCTTCACCAGGAGTTGTTTGGTGACCACATCGGCAGCAGATCCAGTGGTGGCCCTGACGGTGATGGGTATGTTGCCTAGGGTCTGTGGCACCACCATGAAGCTTACACCAACTCCAGAACCAGAGCCAACAACCACCTCCCTGCTTTTCATTGCTGACGGAGCTGTGAGGGAAAGGAGATGTTGCTGTGAGTAAAGTAAAGGAAAATAAAGCTATGAGAGAACTTGAAGGAAGGGTTTGTTAAGGGAAAAGAAAGAGTTATCAAGGAAGGAAGACCAGTGAAATTCCAGTAGTCTTCAGGAAAATCTACTTCAAAGAATGTGGAAGAGGGAGAGTGCACAGTACAGGTAGGAAAAGGGTGATACTAAGGAAGCCTTTCTCTCACTCACAGCCTTGGTTAATCTCATTGGCAAAGTCTGCAAAGAGGAAGTCCCCTTTAGAGTTCTCAAGGACGACTTGCGCTGTAACTTGCTGATCCCCATAGTTGAACACCACCATTTCTACTGCCACTGCCTCGCCGCGCACCACACCCGCTGCTGGGAGGTTCACCGACACAAAGAATGGCCGGAACACACGCAGCTGAGAAAAAGCGGTTATGAGTCTAGCAATTCTAACTAATAATTTATGAATAAGAAACAGTAGTATGACAATTGATGATTCTTACATAAACTTGAAAATAAAAGCAGGGAGTCAGACCTTGGTTGGCTGCTCCGTCACCCCAAGACCATAGAAATCATCTATGGCGAAGGCTGAGATCATGTAGGAGGTGATGGCGTCTGGTGCTTTCTCCCTGAGCCTCACCACACCATTGAACCTGCCAACACATCACACAGTCACACACACAAACACATACATACACACTCACACACACCAAACCAATGTGGTGATCTGGTAGTAAAGGCAATAACTATTACAACAATCAAATTGATGAATCTATACATTTCTAGTACGAAAAGGAAATGATTATATTACAAAATGTTAAGTTGCTCATGATGAACTTGATGAGAAGGTACCAACTTACAAACTATATCTAATAATGGCCTATGGAAAAAACATAAGGAAAAGGAATGAATGTAGAAAAAGTAAATCTTAGCAGTAAAAACACTAAACCTTCCCATGATTCATAAATAACCAAACAGTCACTACTTCATCCTTTTCAGTGTTTGCTTCGTCTTAAACATTCCTTTGTTTGTTTCCTTCCTTAAGTCAGATCATGTTGGGTTACAACTGATGATCTAGTTCAAGTGGGTCACTCATAAAATCAATATCAGTTATGTCAAGCCAGGTCAGGAGTACATAAGTGAGGTCGTTAAGTGCATGAGTGTCTGGATGGAGAGGGATGGGGTCAGGAGGGACAAGGGGGAAGGGGCAAGGGACGCACTTTGTCTCGGCATCGAGGAAGAGCCAGGTGGGTGGCACAGCCCGGTTCAGGTAGAGTCGGGGGCGGGAGTCAGGTGGGGGTGGCAGGTAGGAGAAGGCATAGGGGCCAGCCAGAGGGGGACGGGTAGGGGCATTGTAGGCCACGCCGGGACCAAGGTCAGGTCGATGGGTGGAGGCATCAACGGGGGCAAACTGCCGACCAAAGGATCCATTGATGGCTGCAGGGCGTCGGAAGGGATTCCAAGCGGAGTCATCAATTGGACCATCAGCGGGAGGCAGGTTGGCAGTGGCTGTGGGGTGGGGCAGGGCGGTGAGGTGAGGTGATGTACCCTCCTTTCTTGCCTCACTAAGATACACATCACTGCAGCACCTTCACTATGCAAGCCGCCACCATGTTAGCCAGTCATGCTCCACTTGCTAAGCACATTGCCCTATAGTAAACACAGCCCAGTGTTAAGCACAAGCAACAACAGGCGATTGGTTCACTGTAATGCATCACAGCCGTCACTGCACTCATTCAAGGCACCGTTTTATTTTGCACCAACACATGTCAGGAGTGCAAGCAGCATGCCCAGCTAACTATGCATGTAGCTCTAACTTACATCACTGCACCAACTCAAGCATGTAATAGTGACAGTCATGTAACTTGAAACTGCCACATTCATCTCTGGCATTTTCCTGTTACAATGACCGACACTTCCAATGCTTGTATACCGCGCAGAAAGTCAGACAGGAAAGCAGGCAAGGTGTTAGTGTCATTCTTGCTGTGGCACTTGAGTTTTCTGCCAGCCACCAGAACCCTTGTAACTGGTGCTCCACTTACCTTAACATCTTCACTAACTTTCAACGACCATTCCAATTTCCTTCCTTTCTAGTCAAGGCAATTTGTTTTGTCTTTTGAGTATTTCAGCAAGAAAATTTTGCCTATATTATCCAAAGGCTTCCTTGCTAGTTTGTAAAAATTATATTTTGGATAGCACTAAGAGGTACTTGGGGGAGTTTAAATTGCACATGTGTTGTAAATCACCTCATGGCACCACACACTCTTCCACAATGCCATATCTTAACAAAGTGACTCAACATCTCTCGGCCTACAACAAATTTTGAAAACCATCAACACTGAAATGATCCGGTAGAACTTTCAGATAAAACTTAGAGGAAACAAGAAACGAGGAATACAGAGTGAGTGTGTCCTAGATAGAGTGTTGGAGATGGCAAGGTCAGATTGATGGAGAACTTGGAGTGGCAGGAAGTTCATACCCTGAGTCGGTGTGGGAGAAGAGCCACGTGATGGGGAAATAGGTGCGTGGGGCAGGAGCTCCGGGCTCGGCCGCCACGGTGGCTTCAGGCAGGTTAGACTCCATGGCCCTGAGATCCCTGGGGTCGTCCATTATCGTCCGGTAGTACACTAAGGTATGTGGGAGGTTAGTGCAGCATTAGTACCTCATTAAGTGGGTGATTAGTGACAAGGCAAACCAGTTCCCTCACACACATGGGTTCTCGGGTTTTTAATGATCATACCATGCGATGGGTGGGTGGTGGCAAGGTAGTTCCACTTTTAATGTTAGACAGCCTCTGACTGAGTTAGGTTTTGCATTGGTTAGAACAGCCCTGTTAATGGAACCCTAACACACACACTGCCAGGCTACACAGGTCACAGGAAGCAGCAAATGAACCATCAGTTAGTTTCCCACAAGCCTACCATCAGTACCATGACACTCTAGGCTTGACGTGCACTTGGTGTTAATAGTTGTCGTCACTAACACAACATGCATTAGCACACCCTTGCATCCTGACTACTGCAGGTAAATTATTGTATTCCTCACTACAAGGGGCAGCTTAAACAATACTTCTACTCTAGAGAAATATTGAAGTCATCATCTATGTTAAAACTAATGTAAAAAATATATAAAACAATAATAAAGATCCACAATTAAATTTACTGAAAGAATAATAAGTTGCTAAACTGTAAAAAGAACAATAGAATAACCTCGGACAGTTAAAAACATGGAATTTATTGAAAGAATATGAAATCACTATACTAAAAAAAGAAATAAAAAAACTTCTTGCAACCAAAACTATGACTTACTAAGAGAAAAACTTAGAAAAACTTAAAAAATGTACAATGAGGTACTATATCATTGAAGCCTAAAAAATACTAGCAATAAATAATCCAAAACATGATATAAATAATGTGTATATCTTATATCCTCCTTAAACACACATATCCGAGAAAAGGCAATAATAGGGTTAAAAAGAATTAATCTCCCCTTCCCTCTATACCTTGTCTCATACTAGGAAGAAACACACAGAGGAAGGATGTGTCTCAAAGCAATACTCACAGAACGGGTTGAAGTCGTGCACATATCCATTAGTCAACACCACAATGCCAGCGTTCTGCAACACAACACCACAGAGCCACACATTAGGCAAGGCAGTGGCTTCAGATAACATGAGGTAAGAGTGTTACATACAGCTTTATTCCTTTTTCTAGACATGTAAGGGAGGCTGGCAAAGGGCTACACAATATATGTTAAAAAGACCCACTAATACTGCCACTCCCAGAAAGGATATAGAAAAGGGATGAAAGGTTTGTACAGGAAGATAGAGAGAAGAGGCAGTGACCTTGAAGACATCATTGGTGGTGGTCGTGCCCATCCAGTTGAAGAGTGCTCGCTTGCGACGCTTCAAACTATGCCAAGGAGCTTCCAGATTCCTCCTCCCAGAGTCATAAGTTTCCAGTTCCTCAATGACCTCATCCTGCAAATCATATATCACATTACTATATATACTGATTAACTTTGATTTACCTTCAACACAATTGTCATGTCACCTTTTTTTCTGCTCTATTGTAATGTTGGTATGTGTAGCTTATCAAGTATTTCCTTGTGTGTGTGTGTGTGTGTGTGTGTGTGTGTGTGTGTGTGTGTGTGTGTGTGTGTGTGTGTGTGTGTGTGTGTGTGTGTGTGTGTGTAAGAGCAGCAAATGCCTAATAAAGAGTGAGACTGACCTGGGAGAAGTGGTTATGAGTCCCCAGCATGAGGGCGCGCTGGTCCACTGCCAACACTCCCACAAAGGCATTAGGTTTGGTGGTGACAGTGATGTCCACCTCGCCACCAGCATCCACCAAATTCGGAGTAAGGTTCACCGTCACCTGCAATAACAATAACACATCAATTACATGACAAACCACACAATGGCTAATACAGAGGCAGTGGGTGTAGAGGCTGAGCAGACACTGACCTCGTTCTGTATGGCACCAGACACAGCAAAGTGGAGGGAGTCAGCCACCACCTCTCCGTCCTCCCTCACGTAGTAAATCATGAGGCGGGCACGAGGAGCCATGTCTCGGGTCGCTAAGAACCTGGAACACGGACAGATTGAGTCATAGATAAATTAATAGATGGATGGATGCATAAGTAGACATTATATTGACCACAAGTTTATATTAAAATCCATCAAGAAAGAAAGGTTATATAAAGTAAAATAAAAAAATCACACACATACACACACACACACTGAGTAAAGGTAAAAAAAATAAGAGGTTCATTATAACTACCATTAAAAGAACAATACTATATACACACCAAGAAATTTCAGAAACACTGCTATCAACTCTTTATTCATTCATCTATTGATATTTAACATTCAAACCCACCACCACCATCACCACCACCACCACCGTTATCTGCAGCAGGAGGAGATATGACTTACCTGAAGGTGTGCGTGGTGCCCTTGGTTGCCATGAGAGTGCTACTGAACACCACATCGCCTCGTCCTAACACTTGGTACACAAAATACACTAGTGGCTCTGTAGCATTTAGTCCAATCAGGATCTCCCCACCAGTCTGTTACAACACACACGGATACATACAAGTTATTAGCATATTTCTGGATTATCGTTTGACTTACATCTATGATCTTACTTATGAATTATGAACTAAACTATTTTGTAAGTTTTCCTGCATTCTCTCTCTTCTTCCTGCATCATACAATCCACACTAAGATCTGGGTACACCTCGCATCTTGAATTTGATCAAGTAACAATGTACAATAAAAGGGAATAAAAGAATGCATTACAATACACAATATTTAGAAATACCTTAAATTAATCAACAGTAAAGATATATAAGCATGGAAGTTTGATACTATTATTCTAACATGCCATAATAATAATAATAATAAAGGTGAACAAGTAAGGGATGGAAGGAGAATGTGATGAGACAGGGAGGAGTGACAGAGGATAAGGTATGAAGTGAAGATGGAAGGATTGACAGGGGATGAGGAGTGAAGTGAGACAGGGATGAGTGACAGGATAAGAAGTGTAATGAGACAGGGAGGAGTGATAGAGGCTAGGGTGAGGCAAGGAAGGGTGACAGGGTGTTGGCGAGGTAACATACCGACTTAGTGGTGATCAGAGAGAGCTCCACCTCCTGCCCCACCTGGTTCAAGGCGCCAAACAGGTGGATCAGTAAAGATTAGGTCATGCAACATCATGCAGAGTGGAAGGTAGAGGAAGGCAAAGGGAGGAACAAACACACGGAGGTGAAATCATTGTTGGTGGAGCTACTAAGTAATAGATTAGTGAAGATGAAGTTGATTAAGACACTCTTCTTAATAATTACACAACAATTATGTGTTGGAAATATTTCAAACACTCAGGTTAAGAACACAAATTAAGTAGAGTTTTAATTAAAACAGTGATTCTTTAGAGGGGACCAATGTGAATAAGAAATCTGTGGTATTGATAAGAAAATTGAGAAATGGTAAGTACTCTGATTAAAACAAAAACACCTTAAATAACACACAGATTATTTAGAGATTTAGAATATAGATCTTCTAAGAAAGAGTTATCATTGGGAATGAGAACCAATTAAAACCAATTCAAATTAATATATAAATTAATAAACAAACTCAATTAAAAATAAGATCCTTTGATGAATTAAGAAAACAGTACAGATTGCAATCTGTATATATAAGATGATATATACTATTGAGAATAAAGTAAAAGTGACAGACAGATGCTCAAGGTGACAGATAATCAAGTTCAATCAATCAAATAACTTAAAGAGTAAGGACAGACATGCTTAAGTAACTTTCAAATATGCATCAGGTTGACGGCAACGCTCTCTCCCTCTCTCTGGTCTTACCTTGGGATTCTGAGTGAGTAGAGTTGCCTGCAGGAAGGAGTTACTGGGACTCTGAGCTCGTACAACATCCCCGAGCCACTGTGTCAGGTCCTTGTAGCGTGCCTCCAGTGCCAAGGTGACCACGCCTTCATCCAAGGGCGGCGTGAACTCCAAAGTGATCACTCCTGAAGGTGGTATTGCGTGCACCTCCTCCGTGAAGCCGCTGGGGTCCCGGGTGAAGGAGTGTCTCACCGTCACCTCTCCGGCTGTGATGGGTGTGTCATCTTGGTAGGAAACTTTGAGCTGCGGAGATTCAAAGAGGAAGAGGAGAGAAGTTAGAGGAGGTAATGATGGTTGATGAATATATGAATACACTCAAACTTTACGAGGGAATGAAAACTTACGAATGCGGTGTAAGTGAGGCCAGGCTTGAAGGAGTCTGAGGTCCGGATGAGAGCAAGGCGGTAGGGATAGCGGTACACTGTGATGTGAGCTGTGGCATTCTGGACTCTCTCAGTGAGCTCCTCTTTGACGTAAGCGGTGACTTCTAACTCTCTGGCATAGTCTCCCTTCAATCTGAAAGAGAGAAAGAAAAAAATTTATCTTCAAAACTTATTTCTAAATTTTTTTCTCCCCTGTTAGAATTTTAACCTACTTGAAGTCCTTAATTTCATCTTATTATCATTATTTTTTTGGTTGTACAAGTAATTTATTTTCCAAGACATAGGCAATATAATTTTTTGTCGTCTATATACATTTTTTTTCTTAATATACCAACCAACCACAACATTAAATATCAATTTTATGAATCTCTTACCACATCAACACTTTTAATTGCCACATAAAATCTCTTAACTATACCACATACAATCTCCAAACAATCAAAAGAGTTCAGGGCATTTCCATACTAAACCCAATACCACTTACAACCTCCAACGTAACACTGAGAAGCTAAAAACACCAACTTTAACCTTAACCAACCTAGCATCACTCTGCAAGTCTATAGTAAGGTCAGTCTTGCCCTTGATTGCCTTCACCACACGGATAGGGTCGTCATAAGGGGCCTGCAGGTAACCATACTTATAGGTTGGGGTCACCTGAAGCGTCACCTCTCCCTTCACTGCCCTCCCGTAGGTGTACCTGAAGGGGGAGAAGGGAGGAGGAGGGTAAGGTATGCTAATGGAACAGAAGAGAAAAAACCGAGATATATATATTAACTTATCTCAGTCCAGGTTATTAGATGGTATTAATAGGGAGCCATAAGGGTGTTTTAACCTATTGATCTGGTGTTATAAGTAAGGGAAATATAGGTTTGACACAAGACAGATCCAGCTATGTAAGGCGTAGGTAGAGATGATGGTTATGTCTTGGACACAAAAATACAATACCAAGTCGCAAATCATGTTACACAAAGGAACCATTAAACACAAACACACACACAAAAAAAGAGAAAAAGAGTACATGACACACACACACACAAAAAAAATATATATATATATACGCAACACAAGTAGTAAAACATTTTAACCAAGTGAACGAAATGTTATATATTTGGCAGAGAAAGACATGAAATTGAGGCTACTGTGAAGGAGAAAAAATAAATAATAGTAACACAATCGAGATACAAAGATATACAATGGACTATAAATGTAAAGATACGGGAGAAAGGGAAGTGGAAGCAGGAAGGGAGAGTGTGTGTGTGACAGTGATATGGAAATGAGATAGAGAGAGAATGGAGGAATGAGGTGAAGGGAGACAAAAGGGGAGGAGGAGAGGGAGCGAACGAGGAGGGGAGGAGGAGGGGAAGAGTAGGAGGTAATGGATTTAAGGGGGGGAAAGAAGGAAATTACAGTGGGAAAAATCACCAATATTAAACCACAATCGCATTTTTCACATAAACAAATAAACAAAAAAAAGTAAAAAGTATAATTAATAAATAAAAAAACCCATAACAAATAACTTACTAAAACTAAAACTACCATCAGAAAACTAGTAACTACACCATAACTAACAATTTTCTACTCACTTTGCTTCCACTGTGGCCACCATCTCGCCCTGATCGAAGGTGGCATACTCAGGCAATGTCACGATCACCTCAAACTTGGGCAGCACGTAGTAGGCGACCTGTACAGCCCTGGAGGTAGTCTGGCCAAGCACCTCCACTGTAATATTCCAATCCCCCAACACTGGTTCGTCCGCCAGCTGCAACTCGCCTGACCACACGCCTTTGTTAGTGAAGACTCGTTTCCATTGCCTCACTCTATGCCTGGCGCCGTCCTATGTAGAGGAGGAAGAGAAAACATGATTTGAAATGATATATGTAAATGAAAGTTGAAAATACATAGCACACGACTCATTATTAAGAAAAAAAAAAGTATGAGAGATTTCAATAATATAGTAAGTAGTAATCATATTTTGGAGAATTTAATAATACAGTTAGTAATGGGTGTAGTGTATGTTTTTTTCACTGTTGGTAATCGTGTTTTGGGACTAGTTAAGTGTGTGTGTGTGTGTGTGTGTGTGTGTGTGTGTGTGTGTGTGTGTGTGTGTGTGTGTGTGTGTGTGTGTGTGTGTGTGTGTGTGTGTGTGTGTGTGTGTGTGTGTGTGTTATACGATCGCACTCCTAAGGGATGTGAACGTGTTCCTTGCCATCCTGTAGTCCAGTCCCGCCACTCCGCCAGTAACACGAGAAAGATCATGACCTTGACAGTGAGAAGGAACTACCGAATATAACCTTTGAAGCCCTGAAGCACTCCGCCAACCTCATCTGAGCTCGAAAACTGATTTACTAGCTCACTTATAAAGGTCGAATTCATTTAATTATAGAGTTTTTTTTGCTACATTTGCTTGTTCGTTCGAGACAAAACCGGTAGTGGAGCTAGATCATAACTTTCATTTTGATTTCCGTGTGTAAGATTTTCAGATAGGTAGAATAGTGATGGTCAGTCTACTATTCTTACATAATTCACTTGTATGGTCGTGTTTATGTAACCATCCTAATATGGACCAAACAACATTTTAGCATCTGGTTACGTCAGCCGGTCCCTTTCCCTCTCCTTCTCCTTCCCTTTGCTCAGAGTATTGAACAAACAGTGAAATACTTAATAGTGTGGAGAACTGAGGCAAGGTGATATCTCTCTCTCTCTCTCTCTCTCTCTCTCTCTCTCTCTCTCTCTCTCTCTCTCTCTCTCTCTCTCTCTCTCTCTCTCTCTCTCTCTCTCTCTCTCTCTCTCTCTCTCTCTCTCTCTCTCTCTCTCTCTCTCTCTCTCTCTCTCTCTCTCTCTCTCTCTCTCTCTCTCAATCACTCCTTACCGTAACATAAACATCAATAGCACCAGTGACAGATGGCCTCAAATGTGGGTTTACTACGACCACACGAAAACGCATCAGATCCCCTGGCTTGTAGATGGTCTTGTCCGTCTGAATGAACACTGAGTACGACTTATGGATGTACTCAAGCTCTGTAGTGTTCTGGAAGGTGAGGGCGCCGTAGCCTGACACTGAGAGGTTGTACTGCCCTTGCCCCAACTCCCCTATCTGAAGGAGGGAATGAATAGATAGATAAGTAGATAGATTAATTAATGGTTGAATAATGTACAGTAATTATAGTAGCTCATAATACTGAAAACTGGATGGCAAAATTGTAATCTAAAAAAAAGTCACCCATAACACACACGAAAAAAAAAAAAAATACGAGAGGTAAATGAAGCACACAAAACATAATTATAGAAAAAACAAACTCACCTGGAACTTCAGAACTTGTGTTGAGTCATGTTGAAGGTCTGCAATCTGCCGGTTAAGGATGATACCACCCGAGTCTTGCTTGCCGCCGACCTCAACAGTAAACTGCACCTCCCCTTCTGTCCCATGAGTAGATACTGCGACGTGAAAGTCTCGATTAGGTCTCAGAACTCTAGGAGCCACCACGCTGTAGATCCTAAAAACAAAGAAATAAAAATAGGAGCTTAACTAGTGGAAAAGTAAGCCCGATGGAAAGATAGAAATAAGTACCAGATTGGAGATGGAGAAGAAGAAAAGAGAGAGAGTGTTAAGGGAAGAGAGAAAAAATTTGAGTAATAAACACATGAGGAGAAGGAGGTGGTGGTGGTGGAGGGCGCGTCTCTGTACACATTATCAAGGGGTGCGCCAAGGGAGGAGTCACAGAACAAGTGCCAAGAGACGTCCGGGAGGAGTCTGTGGGATGCTGGGGGTTGAAGGGAAACCTGCCGGGTA
>JAXIVD010000654.1:125000-131558 GCA_036785275.1 Cancer borealis | reverse complement strand
TTTCCTCAGTTTAGTCTTGTTTTTTATTTGTATATACACGAGTTCATCAGTGTCACTTAACTCTTTATTAGTTCACTGTGAAAAGATCTTCCCACCGTTGTTTCACCTTCCTTTTATTTCCATTCCTTCGTGTGGTGAGTATCGAGACGCTGTGGAAACTAATGTAACGTTTTCTTTCTTACTTGTTCTGATTTCTCCTTTTTCCTGAGCAACAAGTTTATTTCTATTGTTATTATTATTTTTTTTTTTTTTTGTATTTCGTTCCGTGTCAGTTTTTATCTTCTTCTTAATACAAGTAAACAAAATTATTATCTTTTTTTCTTTATTCAAGGTAAGCTGCTATTTATTTTTCCTGCTGCTTCCGTAACCACTGTTCTCAAGTTAAGGTGACAATGTTGTTAACATTTGAATTCTGAAGTCTGTTTCTTTTTTCCAAGTGAAAAAAAAATGTTTTTGTCTCCGGACAGATTTTCTTCTAGAAAACTAACTTTCTTCTCTTGTTGTGAAACAAAAAAAATTTTTTTACACGGCTGACATCCTTGGGTCACACACTCCTAACATTTACTTTGTTGTTTTTCTCTTTCTATCGAAAATATATACATCAAATTAATTTTATACTTCCCTGTTAACTTCGTCAACAGTTTGTATATTTAAATGCTTTCCTGCACTCCAATTTTACCTGTGCACGATTCTCCATTATTCCTTGTGCCAAACATAATTCATTCATGTCTGCAGGAAAGAAAGTGTATCTATTGCTTTCTTGGTCTAAAATCTAGCTTCTGTAATCCTTATATATACGAGTATCTCATCGAAGGAGTTTTTACGGCATTTGTTGATTGATTTCCGTGTTATCAGTCAAAGGTTGTCTATAAAAGAAGTAGAACACGAGGAGGGTCAACAACTAACTTTCATCGACCTTTTACTTCCTCTCACTCACTGCCGTAAAAATATACTGCCAGAGAGAGATTTTTGTAACCGTAACAAGAAATATTTACCTGCTGATCAAAATAGTGTGTGAGTATATGCTGTATACGTACTTGCCGTCGTATTATATTATTTGATTTTTTCTGTGACGCTTTCCAAAATAGTCTCTGAAAAATCTTGTTTTGTTCTTACATAAGTGAATTTTCCAACATGTAACTAAATTTTGTTCAGGAGTTATTAAATAAATGCAGCGGACACGTTCCTTTACCTGTCAGTCTGTCCATGTGTGTGTGTGTGTGTGTGTGTGTGTGTGTGTGTGTGTGTGTGTGTGTGTGTGTGTGTGTGTGTGTGTGTGTGTTTCTCTCTCTCTCTCTCTCTCTCTCTCTCTCTCTCTCTCTCTCTCTCTCTCTCTCTCTCTCTCTCTCTCTCTCTCTCTCTCTCTCCATCTATCTATCTATCTGTCTGCCTACCTATCTATCCATTTATATATCTATCTCTTACCTTTAAAACTTTGGAAGAGAAAATTGAGTTGCTGTTATTTTTCTGGGCATCTTTTCTTTCCAGTGACTGTTGGTCTTGACTTATTCGTTGACATTACATTAGTTACTGTGCTAGACTTTTCATAGTAAATAAAATCCTTTCCAATCTTTGTCTCTCTTTGTTTTCATTTTACTTTTTTTTCGGTAGAAAGTATTCACTCTAAGCTTTTTCTATTCAACGGATATAGTTTTGTATATTTTTTTTATTTCTTATTTAATTCCCTGATCCATTAATCGAGTCGTATTGTGTTGCTTAACCCCAACAAACTTAACTTTTCATATTTCACTTTTTACTCATTCTTCATAAATGTGAAATTCACATTTTTAGAACACTTTGAACATAATCAATAAACATATTTTTTGTCAGTATCAATTTATTTTTGTTTGATTCATCTTGATAATTTATTTATCTGACTTTTCTATGAAGAATTTAGATTATTCATCATTACCTGTTAACTTCACATTTTATTCATTACCTATTCATCTTACATGACCTATGAAACACACTATATTGCCAGGTTTCATAAATATTCATAAGAACATTCTCTCTGAAGCAGCAGACCGTTGGGAAATTATGTACATATATAAATCGAACTCAAACGAATACACATTTCATATATATATAGTATTATCATTACAGCTTTCGGGTCAAGAACAACTCAACCAACAATATCATGTGGTGCTAATGAACGTCTATTATCTGTATCCCGCGTCTGTTCTCGGTCGCTGGGCAAGCAGCTGTGTAATAAGCTGCTTGTTAGTCCCTCCTGATATCCAGTCACCTGCGTTGTGTGTTTGCAGCAGCTGAAGTCAATCATGTATGCACAGTGAGGAAAGCGGTAATATTGTATCTATATTATTGCTCAAGAATATCAAACATTAACAGGAAAACATTGTTGGGAGGTGATATATTCAGGAATAGTCATGAATTTATGTGAATTAAATATGATCTTTTAAAATATATTAGTTAATGTTAAGATTATTTCCTTGAATTCAAATGCTACATCAATTTAATAATATGTTCTTGTGTATTTATTGATAAGAAATTAACACTTTGTAGCATATCTTCGTGTGTTGGGATCGTTGAATATACTGGTGAAGGTGAAGCATTGTGTGGCTGTCAGTGAGTCTTGGTTACCCTCAGTGTACACCTGAACCTGAGCCTAGTGATGCTGCCCGCACTGGTTATTATTAATTATCAAATATCAAACTATATGTGAATCGATCAACATTTACGTAATTCATTGTAGAAAAATAACCTCACCACGAAGTGAATATGCCTTAAAAACATTTTCTTCCTCTTAAAACTTAGTGAAGGGAAAATAAATGTTTCTTTTGGTTGCTAATTGGAGTCTGGAGAAGCAGAACAATGCCTCGAGAAACCCGATCGTTGCCAACACCACAGTGAGGCTCGGACGCCAACCTTTGTGTACAGGCACTGCATTGTTTCTGCTTATTTTATTAACTTGTTATTTTCATTCTACAATACTTTCCATCTCAAAGCGTCAGATTTCATTATATTTTGTTTGTTACCTTGCTACTGTTATTGTTTGACATGTTATTAGAATATAGTAAAACATTTTCGTGCTAGTATTATTGAAGTAAATTGATACCAACTTCGATATGAGTGTTTTGAATACAGTGGCGAGGGAATGGAATGTGAGGCAGAAACTCCGTCGTCCGTTTCATATTTACTGAAACTTATTTAATAACTGTCACTTGATTGGCACCAACACTAGTAGATGGACGCATATGTCCTTGTTGTCCTCGAAGCTAAGTGAACATCCACTTCACCACTTATGAATTAGCATGAAAATGATGATGATGATGATAATAATGTAGTTGATAATTATTACTGTTTGTTTCCATCACACCGGCTTGATATAAAGTCCTTTTTTTGAGTGAAAGAAGCATTGGGTTTCTGCAACAAATCTGAAACCTGCATATTTATTAGAGTTTAGCAATGTTTATGTGTTACATCCTCACACTTTCACTCGAATATATGACTGAGATGTTGTTTGTGTTTCAAGACGATAACATAACATAGTGAGAGGCGCCTCCTTACACATTACTCCATTGGGTCATATACATAACTATTCTGTATCATATTTACATGTCTGGCGTTGAATATTTACACCTGATTGTTGTGTATTACGTACTCTATTATCCCTTATTATTTGGTTATTCACGACAAATCATTCTTTCTTCTCCAGGAAATCCCTAACGAGCAAGACGAAATGGAGAGAAAGATACGGCGATTAAATAGGAAAATATCTTAAGGATCAGATGAAGACAACGACAATGGAGAGAGAAAAAAAAGTTAGGTAAGGTTATTAGTCTTGGTTGGTTTGTCTGATCTTACTCATCCCTCAGACTCGTGTCCAATTAGATTGTAAAATTTTTTTTATGATTCCTGAAAGAATCCAAGGAGCTTATGTATCATGTTATCTGATCGTCAAGAGATTCTCAGAGGGACAAAAATTTATATTATTGTTATTATTATTGGTTTGCGACGTTCTCCTTGACCCCTACTCTTTCTTTTTTTTACTCTCTCTCTCTCTCTCTCTCTCTCTCTCTCTCTCTCTCTCTCTCTCTCTCTCTCTCTCTCTCTCTCTCTCTCTCTCTCTCTCTCTCTCTCGGCGGGCCATTAGTTGTTGCGTAATGAAGCACAGACCGTCAAATAAATCACTGTATACTCGCTGTTCATTCACTTAAGTGGAAGTAAAGCGAGGGAAAAGCACCGTTGACACACAGGCAGTAACAGAGTGTAAAATCTCCTCCCTGTCTACCGTTATTCCTGCTTTGTGAAAGAAATGAAAATAGAAAACAGTTGGACTCCCACTGTTCCTTTCCAACACAAATTTGTTTAAGAATAATTATAGAAACGGGAGAAAAAAAATATGTGAGACAAACTCAAGTCATCCACACCGGAAATTCATTGGTTTTATAAAGATAACTAATGTATATGTCAACATGTGGATAACTTTGTGTAGTGGAACGAATGAAAAGTTACCACGTAGAGATTTTTTTCTTCTACAGTTTTACATATGTATAATGATGTAACTATTGGGTACGTTAGGTGGTGCTGTTGTCTTAGTCCATATTCAAAAAAGTATCAATCTAACACTAGAAGATAACAAAATAGGTATAGGTCACGTATAGATCAAAGTAGTGGTGTTATAGGTAGTTAACAGTGTCATAACAGGTTGTTAGGCTTGAGTTTATTCAGGTTTGTATATAAAGTCCAGTGTAAATTAACGTAGAAATAAAAAAAATAATCCCTTGAACTTTCAGCTAGATCTCCTTTTGTGTTGTTTCAGTCAGTCGGTCGAACAAGTGTGTGTGTGTGTGTGTGTGTGTGTGTGTGTGTGTGTGTGTGTGTGTGTGTGTGTGTGTGTGTGTGTGTGTGTGTGTGTGTGTGATTTATTTTACGATGGCATATAAATTACAGAGGTACTGTGCAAATTACCTTCCACAGTGATTTATATGAAGACATGACTTATTTTACACGACCTCGTACATTATAATATAGCGCGTGGTCACGATGGTTCTCTTTTTCTCTCCTCTTCGTGTTATGAATCATGTGTTGGTTGGGTTGTTTCTACACTGTCTTAGGACGCAGAACCACTTGACTATCTTTGTCTCAGAAACTCTCTCCTACATGGTCTTGGTAATTATTTATTGGGTTGGTTAGATGGTTATGAATTTGTCTTGTCAATAATCGAACCTTGAACCTCTGACTGAACTTATAAATTGACAATCAAGTTAAATGAGAGAAAACGTTTAGTCTCCAGAATGTTAATAAATGGTGGAAGCGGAAATGTTCTAACTAAATCAATTGCACGCAGACAAGTGTGAACTATTTCCATTTTTAAAGAAGAAATCATTCACACGATATATTCATAGTTACAATTTTTTTTTTTTTTTTTATATCATGTCATGTATTCAGACAGCGTTTCACTGAGGATGGAGAAGGGCAGAATGTATAGCAAAGTTTGTGACGGAAAATATAGTTGCAATGTGTGTGTGTGTGTGTGTGTGTGTGTGTGTGTGTGTGTGTGTGTGTGTGTGTGTGTGTGTGTGTGTGTGTTAAAATGGTGTATGTGAGAGCGTGTCACCTGCATGAGGGGAAGGTAAAACTTGTGTCGTTGTGGTTGTGAGTGGGGTGAGTACATCCACAAATGTAAAGTTGTGTTGTGTCTGTTCACTCACCATGAATTGTAAGGGAAAGACACATCCGCTGCCGCTTATACATTACTTTTATTCCGTAATTCATTGTATTGTATATGATTGACAATTAATATTTCGTAAGAATATAAAAAGAAAAACACAAATGTGAGTATTAATTTCTTGAGCTGCAGATGTTTAGCATTGACAGAACCAT
Organism: Cancer borealis; assembly: GCA_036785275.1. Taxonomy (NCBI): domain Eukaryota; kingdom Metazoa; phylum Arthropoda; class Malacostraca; order Decapoda; family Cancridae; genus Cancer; species Cancer borealis. The sequence goes on along the minus strand of JAXIVD010000654.1, from coordinate 125,711 downwards.
TGAAATGTTGGTATTGGTTGTATTTACTGAACTTGAACGAGTATTTTTTCTTCTCTATTAACTATAACCAAGCATATCTTAGTCTCAGGTGTCACCACTAACAGTGCAGGTGTTGTTCACCCCTATAGGTAGTTGATAGCCAGGATTAGGAACCCTCCAGTAACTCATTAGTCTGTTAGTGGATCAAGGAGTCGCCAGCCGGGTGAAGGTCAACAGTCTAGTTATTCGTTCTCTTCCGTTACTTGGAATATAATGAAGAATAGTATAGCGTCAGCCGCCATCCTGGTTGCATTATCTATAGTGTATATTTTGGATTTTTGTGAGGGAACTGTTGTCATTGTCAGATGGTTACTATTCTGTAGAGTGATCACAGGAGATTAATGGAGATAATACTTTTGAGAGACAGGTTTTTATTAGCTTTGTTATTCTGTATTTTTTAGATGAAAAGTGTGGCGACGAAAACTGCTGTCTATATATTGTTGAGTCTTTCTGAATGCACAGAAAACCAGTAACATTTAGGGAAAAAATTAAATGTGAATATTGGGTTTGCTGAAATAACTGACAAATATTCAGTTTCCTTACTTGGAAATTTAGTTATTGCAAATATATCACAAAACTTCATCTAAAAACGGATGGCTGTACCAGTAAAAAAAAAAAAAACCTGAAAAATCTATTCGCATGAAGTTAACTACTTGTTAACGTTTTTCGCAC
>JAXIVD010000654.1:32500-120000 GCA_036785275.1 Cancer borealis | reverse complement strand
TTCGAATCTTGGCTCCCACTGAGGGTGTTAACATTAAGGAAGAGTTATTAATGCAGTAGAAGTGTCAAATAAACACTCATTTTTGACGTGACTAGCCAGTGTATGGTCATGATCACGGCCTTGTAGTGTGAAGTGAATTGGTTAACACTTGACTTAAGCGATACTCTTCTTGTTTACAGACAGGAAAGCATTGTCGCAATCAGTGGAGTATACACACACACACACACACACACACACACACACACACACACACACACACACACACACACACACACACACACACACACACACACACACACTGAAAAGCGGCGTCCGAGCGCTTGAAGAGAAAATAATATTCACACTATTTCAGTACAAGCTTCCTGATACTGATGATGGAACACTTTTAATGCTGAAGGGTAAAGATACACACACTCGTATAAATGTAAAGACTTTAGAATGCACTACAAACGTTTCTCCCTAAACAAAAACTTTCAACTATACAAAAATATCCTTTGTTTCCTGAATGCATTCCGTATCATCCTTACACCTCCATGTTTACATTCGTGAGCTAAATTTGCGTTGTAATGAATGACTTCAGTGAAATTACTGCTTGAATAATTTTAGTAATTCATTCGCATTTTAATTTATTGTCTTAATACGTGTTGATGGAGCTCAAGCTAAGAAAGATAGAGGCGAAGCAGATAAGAGACACATAAAGATGCAAATTGATTACTTTTAGAATATATACCACATCAGCTTCATGGCATATCTCCGGTGTGATTGGTGCATGCATGCGGTGGCCTCTTTCCTGTTCAGCCGATGACTGTCTGGCGCGATTGGATGGCCATGCAACTCGCTTTCCTGGAATCAATTCTGTTCGCTGGGTTGGGTCTGTAAGAGAGCTGCCAGAGTGGAAGAGGCTAAGGGGACGCGTGCAAAGTTGATGGCTGAAGCGAGTTGTCTGGGAAGGGAAGTGTTTCTGCATCACTACCCAAACATACCTGCCTTTCATACTTTTCTTCTGACGGGAATTAAAGGTGTTTTATACGTGTTTTTACAAGAGGTGGTTGCTTATGGTTGGGTTTTGGTATTTTCAGGAGAACATATTTTATATTTATATGTACATACTTCTTGTGTTTGAATAATATTTTACTTTTGATGTGAATACGAATTTCTGATTTTCTCTTGCACCGTCTGCGTACTTCCTAAGCAAAATGTTAAAAGGCGTCCTACTTTATATAGAATGAAATGGTTTTAGGAGTGAACACCAATCCTTACTAACTGATCCACCCTCACCAAAATACCGGTACTCCCTCCCTCCTCCCCCCTCCCCCCTCCCCCCACACACTGAATGGTAGTGAAAAGCAGTTGCTGGATAGGAATTGAATCAAATGCAGAACCGTTATGTAAATGTTAACGAAAACATTTTGCTGTATTGAATTATGGAATATTTCTGGAATAAAATAACCAGCACAAGTTTCCGGGATAAAGCAGTAAGTTTACCGCCTGATAATAACACAGAACATGGCAAGAGGACCAGTAGAGTTGAATTTTTTTCTTCAATATATAGTAAAGTGCAAGTCTGTGTCTGGATCGTTACATAATTCCAATCGTGATAATATTCACACATAAGGAATCACATACAGACGTTGCATGTGTGCCTCGTGCCTCGGGCTGTACATACCATTACGAGGGATACATATGATCAAGGCTTTATTACTACAATATTATTAACACCTCCGATGCAGTCTTAAGGGTTACATAGCAGCTACATCCTGACAGCCATTGGAAGTCTGTAGTCAGTAACACCACGGCAGGAAGTGTTGCTAGATAAAGAATGTGGTCATGAATTTTGGAATGATTTATTTAGAAAGTAATTCACAGGTGCCCCGAGGTGGTGGTGTTTTAGCTTGGAGTAATGTGTGTGTTTGTGTTTGGTCATAATGTTCTCAATCGCCTGCCAAACGCATTGATTTTGCCTTAGTAATTCACTTTTAAGAGCAGTGCACCTCTAACGGCGTGAACATAAGTTTGGTTTTTATTTATGTTATCAGGAAGATTTAGTGTGTACTTTGTATAATAAACTGCTTTAGATGTGTTAAGTTCGAATGTAAATTAGGATACTAGTACGTAATGCACACATGCATACACCCACACACGCACTCACACACACACACACACACACACACACACACACACACACACACACACACACACACACACGACCTCATACAAAATTAATTCCAAAAGTAAGAATACCCAAGGTAAATCATTTAAAACCTTAGTATATTCAAATATTTCTTACAAAATGTTAGACATTTCTTAGAGAGAAAATTGAGGAACATATAATTAATAATAACCAAGTATTAGTTACACAAACAGGACTAACAAGAGATGTTCACATGTATGATAACTTGCTCGCATTAAAGTATTGTATATTAAGTAACTTTTGAAAAATGTAATACTAAAGCTTTTGACGTACACTTTTTTGGCGCTCGGCGAAGACTCCATACCGTAAACTCTAAACTTTGGCTAATCGGTTGGAAGATTCTTCAGGCTTAAGGAAAACTTGGGCAGGAACACCATCGACCTGGGTACGGTGGAGGGCCAGCAGCGGCAGCAAGGTTGAAGCATCTGTGAGAAAGATGTTAAGTATTACCAACCTCAGCCTCCAATGCGTTGACAAATTCTTCTTGCGAGGCTCTTCACCCAACTCTGCTGTTTTGTTATAATCTACTAAATACGCTGTCCTTCATTTCCAAGATCCGTCCCGTTCGCAGCAGCTGTTTCAGAGTCGTCAATTTTATTTTCTGTCACTTCCCATCACCAGTTTCCTCGGTGCGCATTGATATTTGATTAGTAAATACGTATTAAGTGTTAGTGTATCTTTACGAGCACAGTCCCAAATGATTTCCTTTCTTTCATCCCATTACTAAACTAAATTAATCTTACACTGCCGTTTGTCCTTGAGTTATGTTCAGCCTCGGCCTTCCGTCCCTCTGTGTCTTTCCCTTCCTCGTAATTCTTTCGACCCTACATCCCCGCGCGGCAAGCTGTTGCTCATGTTTTATTACAACATTTTTTGAAGTGTAACAGTTAGAAAATGGCTTACGGTCTTACAGGAAGGTGGTGGAGAGGAGGCGGACGGATGAAGCGGGAGGGATATATATTATTTTAAGACGTGGCGTAACGACTGGAACACGAAGGGGATATTGTCCTCCATCTAGCCTTGGCGCGTAATGGGAAACATGTGTATTCAAGTAAAGTCTAGATCAACATATAAAACTATACACACGTGTGACTTATGAACGCCAACTGACTCACGGCTGTGTTAGACGAAGAAGCGATATCTGTAGCCTGTAATATATAATCGTAAATATCAACGTATTACACAGACTAGCACCACTCTGCTACTCCAACCACTCCACACCCTCCTTGTCTCGGCCACGCGCCACCTGCACCAGGCAGCTTCCAACCCTCCGTTTCGCAGTATTCTGTTCGTCTTTTGTTGCTTCGTAATTGCTTTCTCTTTATAATATCAAGACCTTAAGAGCACAACGAACTCAGTTTGAAGCTCAAAATTCCATTACGAAGAACACAATTCGAGGTTATAGTCTTGTTATTTTCCCAGTACCTTTTCAGTATTTCCTCTTTATTGCCAATTGAATTCCACACTGTATCTTAACACATACTAGAGATATATTATTATAAATGTGGAAGTAATGGAAATGTATGATGCAAGTCTTTGATGGAATTGGTTTTCCTCTCTGGTCACAAGTTTATCGAGACTGAGCTGCTGCAAACCTTCTCAGAACTCCAGTGTCACCTTGTGTGTCGTGATGAAGGAGAACATGAGGTCAAGTGGGTCTCGTTGGCTGCATTACTTCATTGAGTAAATTCTCCAAGTGTTCAATGCCTCACGTGTGGGCTGAGAACCACGCCTGGTGAACAGCACACCTGCATGACTTTATACCCACGCATCCCCCTCCCCCTCCCCCCAATGAACTAGGGTATAAATTCTCAAATAGCCTCAATTGGCCTGCTCCATACAGCTAAATAATTAATGCATTTACAAAATAATTTTTCATAGGATAAAAAAAAATCATATTATTCAGTAATTCAAAGTTTCCTTACATTCTCACATTTGGCCTCAATATTTGCAATTTTACATGCGTGCTTCAAAGTCGCCTTACCTGAAAATATTCGCAGGAATAAAAAAGCATTGACATAATTTAATAATCTGGAATGATTAATTCGACATTCACAGAAACTCATTAGTGTTTTATTAAATGCAAAAGTGATTCAAGAACACAGGTATTGATAGGAATTAGAGTCATTTGCATCGTAATAACGACGTACGATATTTCTGGTGATTATCCCTTTGAGGAAGAAGCTGTAAAACTGTGAACTAATTGCTGTTCACAGAAGTCGATGATCAGAGGGGAGGATTGTGGACGATGGAAGTAGTGAAAGGAACATGTAGTAAATAGTTTTTGTAGATTACAAAAACTAATTGCCACTAACAGAAACTCCGCTCCCTTAAGTAACAAAAGAGACCTTGGTTAATGCTCTTTAACTTGAAGTACCAATTATATGCCTTTTTAATAGATATAATTCAATTTTACCAACATATTAGACATCTAGTTGTATAATTTATTTTTATAAGGAGTAGCACGAGGAGTGAGGAACCCAACGAAACTATAGGTACCGTTCTGTTCATATGCCTCTCCTATGCCAGCCAACACACACGACTCAAACTTATCCTTATCCTTCAAACAGTTATAGTTGCACATACCAAAGAAGAGAAGTTAAGAAGGAAACCAGAAAAGAATATATGTGTCAAATTTACGCAGGAAATTTGATGGTGAGACTGAATTATATATATAGAAAATTTGGCCCATCTACAGCAAAGAGTTCTTGTAAAATTGCATACATGTTGTGGTTGTATATTGCATCCTAATTCTACTTACATTACATGCACCAGAGTATGTAAAGCTGATTATACTTGTTTTTACTTCTACATTTATGGACAACATTTTCCTTTCACGCTTCTAGTTTCGTGTCTCTGGTTAGTGTTGTGTTGTAGAGTGTAAAGAGCATGTGGTTTCTTGAAAGGTTAGGTAGATGGCTGGTGAGCGTCATGACTCGTGGTGGAAAATGATCCAATCGTTTGATAATTTTGCATGATAAAATATATACTCGTATGATAAATGTTGAATTTTTAACAGAGCCGAAACTATCGAAATAGATGCTTGCAATATTTAAGTAAAGATATTAGAATAATCCGTAAATAATGGTGGTTCTAAAAACTTCTGAGACTCATGCAGACCCCGATCGAACTTCAGCAGTAAATTAATATAATATTGAAAGAAATAATTCGAAGTCAACGGTTAAATATTATAGTAATTCCATGGTTATCGAAAAAAACGTCAAAATATCAAGACAGAAGTAATTAAAGTAAATGATTACTGGCAACCATTTAAGAAAAACTGCAGCAGCTTCAGACTCCCGAGAGGAAAGACTTAATGGAAAGAGAAATGGGAACTTTCTGGCCGTAGTGACTGGGCGTGACAGAAATATATGGCGTGATATGAAAGTGGGTGAGCGAGGGTGTGGGGGAAGCGGGGGGTGTCCTTTTAGTGTGCCGGGCTGGGTTAGTGATGACTCTTCCTTAAATTGTGTCAAAACGCCTTCTGTAATGGTGTTTCAGGGCGGCGCTGCAAACACCTCATCTCTAATACTTATCTCATACTGATTCAAGCATTTTTTTTTTTTTTTTTTACACCTATTGTACGAAAGTAAAATGGAGTTTTAGTGGAGAGCTGCAGGCAGTTCTCGTTTTATTTTTCATACCGTTTTTTCGCGACCTGTTTTGTCCGGTAGTCCAATGTTAAACTAACTCGATGTGGAGCTGGGGTTTTTTTTTTTTTTTTTTTTTTTTTTTTTTTTTTTTTTTCGTTTTTTTTTCGTTTTTTTTTTTTACTTCAGAGCATAACATTCGTTTTCAGTTTCATTTTCATCTCGCTTTTTATTTAGAGGCTCAAGGCCCAGCCCAGCCCAGCGGCGGGAGGGTGTTTTCCTCGTTGAGGCATGAGGCCGCCCCTGGATGATGACAGCAGGCGGTGGTGGGGGGGATGTGCTCCAGGCCCGCCAAAATAATACCAGGCTCAGGAGGTGCTTCAGGACGGGAATGTTGGCCTTGAACAAATGTGAGTCTGTGGCAGTGTAGCCCAGTTATTGCTCCCTGGTGGCTGTACCCCTGATGCATGCACGGCCAGGCTAGCAGTATGCACGTAGCTATTAAACAACAATGATCACACACTATTGCCTGCGTCAGTAAGGCTATTTACAAGGTCGTTATTGAATGTTTCTTTAATGTTTGTTGAGGAAAGTTGGTTGGTGTGAAGGAAGGGAGGGAATGGTAACTGTGCTTTATTTGTGTTCTTTTCACCTACTTGAGAAAGAGAGAGAGAGAGAGAGAGAGAGAGAGAGAGAGAGAGAGAGAGAGAGAGAGAGAGAGAGAGAGAGAGAGAGAGAGAGAGAGAGAGAGAGAGAGAGAGAGAGAGAGAGAGAGAGAGAGAGAGACAGAGAGAGAGAGAGAGAGAGAGAGAGAGAGAGAAAAAAAGAAAAAAAAAGAGAGAGAGAGAGGGAGAGAGAGAAATAAAAAAATAGATAAATAAATGCTCTATGTGTTTTCAGTTGCCGAGTCCACTTCACTATTTTGTTTGATATCTGACACATTTTTCACACCCACATATTTTCCATTGCACACTGAAATTCCTCACGAGTGTTTCAATGCAGAGCAGCGAACTAGCTACATTTAACCCCAATAGCGATAACGATTTTAAGTGGAGAGTAATTTGCCAGCATCACGTCGGCTCGTTTATGCCTCATTTCGCCCATCGCCTCCTCCCCCCCCCTCTCTCTACCTCTCTTGGGGGGCTTTTGGAAGGGGGGGAAGCGGTTCTCTTTACTCTATCATTCTGACGCTGTAATTATGTTAGTACTACTCTAATTAGTGCCGCGGGTTGCCTAATTACATGAATAATTTGATGATGTTAGCGTTGCTCAGTAGTTAAAAGATCAGTAGTGGTCATTGAGGCTAACACTGAATTTATTTTTCTTGTTTATTTATTTTATTTATTTATTTTGACTGTCGGATTGTTAACAATTCATAGTTATTTGTTTCCTGTTTAATGCTTGTCATTCAACGTTGGGGAAACAAGAGCAAAAGAAAGAAAGCATTAAGTTTTACGAAGTAGGATTCGCAATTTGTGTCAAGTTGAAACTGTGTAATTATTTTTTTTTAGTAGTAAAGAAATTATCTATCGTCTTTACTTGCATATTATTGTTACTAAATGTCAAAGGCAATTGGGATTTTGAATATACCATAGACTCCTTTAGATAGATATATTTTTTGTCTCGTTCTTAATGACTGACAGGTCAAACTAACAGCCAGTCCACCAGACAGTAAGCGATGTTATGTACAGTTCCGTCTAAATCCTGTAGCGAGACCTATTGCTGGGGGCATGTGGGAGTCTGGGTGGTGGTGGTGGTGGTGGTAGTGGTGGCCCTTCTTCCCCCATTACACACATCGCAGCGTCACTGAGAAGCTGTAACATATCAAACGAGACAGCAATTGCGTAATTAACTGAGTTTTTTTTTTGTCGTTTGACGTAATCTCACAAGTAGGGCATCAGGCTCTCGGAAGGGGATCAAGGTCGTTTAGGAGCGTGGATGCTACATCTTCATAATTTGTGGACGTAGTGCGCCATGGGATGAGGGTATGATTGTTTATGTATGTCTGGAATGTACTTAGTTGTTAGAATACTCTAGCGTACACCACTCTCTACGTACACCACTTCAATAACCACCTTCAGCTTGAACAACAATTTTCATGGTGAGCTACAAGTCCCTCCTCACTGCCAGGCTCAATAAAGTAACACATCACCCTCTCCAAGCCTAGTGTTGCTGCACGTATATTGAAAATGTGTCTAACGTACTGGAGAATCAGGAAATATTATTGACTGTTCGGCATTAATACTTGCTGACTGAGTGGCTGAGTTTGTGGACTGTGAATTTTAATATAGTCCATGTGTTGTATATAAACGATAATTTGAGACGGTTTATTGCTTAGCTTGGAAGGCAATTCTGGACGACGGAAAGGTTTGTTAAGTTACCAAACCTACGAGTAACCCAACCTAACCCAATCCATCCTAACCTAACCCAACCTAACCTAACTTAACCTAACTTAACTCACCACTTACTTATTATATTATCAGTTGGTGTTGAAGCTTAATCGTCTATACTGTTACGTATGATGCAAACTATTATGGCGCTTCCCACACCCTCCCTTCCACACCTGTCAAATACCTGTGTGAAAATTGCTATCATATAATCCATTCCCTCCAAGCTAGAACCAAATATCTTCTCCTTTTTATTTAACTTTTTTTTGTTGTTTTTGTGACAATAATCCTTTACCTGGAAACAAAGCGAATAAAAAAGAACGTTATTTTGATGTTAAAATTCGTGGCTGGCTGGCAGTGTTTGTGTCGTGTGTGCGTGATAGCGGCGAACCACAGCCTTGTTTTCTGGGGGTTTATTTCATTTTATATTATACTATTCTCTTTTATCATTTATTTATATATTTATTTCGATACTCGATCCATGTACTGTCTTTCAACTTGTGTGTTGTAACGATTAACAATGTACGTCTAGAGTGGAAAGTGATGTGAATTTTGGTGGAAATATCGTTCTCATTAAAAGTTTGAGCCTTTTTGCATGTTTGTGTTGGCTGGGGATTGGGTGCCACATCCCTGCCACTACTGCGTTGCCAGTATCCAGTATCCTCGTTTGTACTTGTGATAGAAAAGGGGGGCGTTTGGAAATAGAATAGAAATCTCACCACCTCACTGTTTTCAGAGGCGAGCAAAACAAGACAGACGTGTGTGGCAATTTATTTTCCTTTTAACTTTGTGGTATTTTTCTTCACTCTGGACACCACAACTTGCAGTGGCTGTGAAAATTGAGTTGGCTAGAGTTACCGAATACAGAAACCTTACTGACTATCACAGGTTTTTTACGTTATAATTAGAGTACAAGCTGTATGGTAATGTGTTCCAGACCTTGACTAGACAGCATTACTTCCCTCCCTTCCTCCTTCCCTCCCTCCCTCCCTCCACACAGCAACCACCAAACAGGACCTTGTTGTGTGCTGGGTGACACCTTTAAAAGACCTTCCCAGCCAGGACTCACCTTGCACTCACTGACACTCCCGTACAACCACATGGTGTTAAAATAATACCATTTAATACAGTGTTATTAGTATGGTACATAAGAGATAAGAGGCCATGGTAGTTTTATTTATCTTTATTTTTCTTTGGTGCTATTGAGGAAATTAATCTATTGGAAGTTTTATTAGTTTTTAAAGAATAGATTACGTGATTCGACCTTGAGGAACCTACCTGTGTTTGTGTTTATGATATGACGCCAAGTATGAGTCTTTGTGTTTGTGTTTTTATTGTGTTCTCGTCCTTACGTGTCTGCACACATCCCTTCCCTTGATTGTCCTCCACCATACAATTTTAAAACGCGTATTAATTTCCTCCTACATCCCCTTTTTAAATAAAGTAACTATTCACCCGAGGAAAGTTATTTTTTTATTACTATTTTATCGGTGGCGTTGATTAACTACGGGGTTATGAAAGGTTATTATTATTTTTTTCTCTCTCCTTCTCTCTCTTTATTCCCCTTTAAAGATGGCGGAAGGGTAAGCCATAAATCAACTGGATCTAATCAGTTGGTCTGAGTCTTCTCATTTATCTATCTTATCTGTCAATCTTTCTTCATAACTGTCTGTCCATCTATCTATCTTCGTCGAAAACAAACAAACACAGACACGCGCGCACAAACACGCGCACACACACACACACACACACACACACACACACACACACACACACACACACACACACACACACACACACACACACATACGAGAGAGAGAGAGAGAGAGAGAGAGAGAGAGAGAGAGAGAGAGAGAGAGAGAGTGAGTTGAGACCGAGCATTAAACAGCTGCCTTATAAAGAAAGATTACAAACTTAAGCTTCGTAGGTTGTGTGGTAGAAGAGAAAGAGGAGATTCAATCATGACTTTTGCATAATCAGAAACTTGTGTTTGTTTATCAAGTAGACTTTCTGGTTAAGGATAATGAAGGGACGAGAGAACACTAATATAAATCATGGAGAAGTGTGTATGAAAATTATGAAAAGAAAGAAAATATTATAGAATACAAGAGTTGAAATTTGTAATGGTATGGAGGCGGAGGTAGGTGATAATAAGTACGAGGAGAGAATATGTATCAATAAGCATATGTATAACGTATGCTTGATACAAATAGTTACGAAAGACATCAATATGAGCATCATGTATGTTATGTATATCGAAGTAAACACACACACACACACACACACACACACACACACACACACACACACACACACACACACACACACACACACACACACACACACACACACACACTCTCTAGACGTAATGAATGGTTCTCTAAAGCTGCCTCAAAAATTGTGTTAATATATGGAAATACATGAAACAATTATATGAAAATTAATAATGTACTAGTTAGATAATCATGGTAACGCAACTTCCTCAACAGTTAGTATTTAAACAGTAATATCGTAGTGAGTATTCCAGGAGAAGTTGGATGTCATTGGACCAAGAGAAATGTTTCCTATTTGTAAGAAAGTGTTATTTTTTTTTATTTGTAATAGAAAAGTAACACAATAAGGAAATTGGGTAAGAAGGAATCACTGAGTAAATAATTAGCACATAAGCAAAAAAGGCTCCAAATTATGCTGATATGACATATTAAGATTACTTTCTTCCACTTCTTGTAATCCTCTAATGGTTCTTTTATCAAGGTTTTTGTTATAGTTACCCTGAGTTAGCGTGGCCCGGCAAGCGTCGTCTGGGATGTTACCGCTTCAATACATGGCTTGGCTGCTGCTGTGTGGGCGAGGCAGTGGCCGGGAGGGTAGTGTTTTTATTGTGGACAAGGGATACTATCAACATTTTTTTTATTCTTTACGTAGAAACCGAGCTACCAGTTCTATTACTATATACATTCATTTATTTTTTCAACGGACAACACAGCCCAGACCTTAGTCATCGGTAGTCTCTGTTATAGTGCTTGTTTGTTTGTTTTCATATATTTTTTTTACCATTAATTTCGTTGATGCATAAGGGTGCGTTGTATTAGGGTTTGCTTGGGCTTTAATGCAGTTTGGAGTGCGGGCAGCGTTGACACAGCACTAATGAGAGTGGGGTTCAGTGAGTGGCAATAGTAAAGGACAATTACCCTTGAAGAGCGGAAATAAGATATGTGGTATAGCTTTTTGAGGGGTGAGGGAGGACGCTGTCAGCCCACCCTTGTGTTTGTCGCGTGCGAGGGGCGGCGAGGGGCAGTGAGGGGACGGCATGAGCACTGGCGCTCTATCATATTTTTATCCAGGGAATTTCTACCGACTGAAGTTGTTGAGCCATTTTTAACCGTGCATGCCTCAGGCTGAGGGCGATAGGGAGGGGACGGTGGACTGTCCCGAAGCGTTCACCAACAGCAGTTTGGGATTTAGCAGAGTGTGTGTGTGTGTGTGTGTGTGTGTGTGTGTGTGTGTGTGTGTGTGTGTGTGTGTATGTGTGTGTGTGTGTGTGTGGGTGTGGGTGTGGGTGTGCGTGTGCGTGTGTGTGTGTGTGTGTGTGTGTGTGTGTGTGTGTGTGGGTGTGTGTGTGTGTTGACCAAATTACATAATTTAATTGGACGACAGAAAGGTTAACAGTGAACCGCAAATTATATGAATAACCGCATAATTATAGAATGTAAAACACATTTTTTTTTTCGCATGTAACGAACTTCAAAAATGGCAAAGGAATAAAATGAGTTTCTTTGTTGAAAGGCAGCACCAGATGTGCTCGGCAGGCCGCCGGCAGCCCCGCTACATGGCGCGGACGCTCGTCCATTAGTCCTACACGAGTTCCAATTAGAGAACAACAAAACCTGGCTGTAGTGGCTGTAGAGTCGTCATGGCCGCCTCTCTTCTTCCTCGTCACACACACACACACACACACACACACACACACACACACACACACACACACACACACACACACACACACACACACACATGGTGCTGCAACAACTAGCCTCACAGTCGTTCACGTACATTATGTGCAAGGCAAGTCGTAACAATTTCCTCTCCGATAGTTTTTGGTTTTAAGTTATCCTTCCTCACAATGTGTACCTCAAGAACTATACATTTGAATATATAGATGATTTTTTTTTTTACCGTCAAATATAGTTTTTTTCAAATGACTTCCTAACAAAAAAAACTATTCTTAAAAGTTATGAAATTTCCCAAAAAAGTTTTAAAGTAGTGTTGAAAATAGCTAATTACACTTTTTTTTATTTTATCTTTTTCACAAACTTAAAATTGCGTCTCCCATGATGCAATTGTGTCTCGATGTGCATTGCTTTTCTTCAACGTCAAGTGAGATGGAATACTTTTTAACGATTCTTAGAAGCAGTTGTATCCTATTCCGAGAAAAGAATTAGCCGTCACAGAGTTTTATTTGTGTTTTCTTTTCTTTCTTTTCTTGGTGCAAAACCTGGGATACAAGACAGTAGTTTCAGTTTTTTTTAATCCATTGCCTTCTGTGGTTTTGGATACGATTTTAATTTATTTTAATCTATTTTTACGGCGTACTTTCTACTTCTTCTACTTCTACTATTTTTAGGAAAGGATGAGGACAGTTCTTGTAATATTTGAAAAGTTAATAAAAAAAAAATGTAAATGTCACTTGCATATTGTTTAGTAAGTTTTCTTATTTTTAAAAGCCCTTTACGAAAACAGGCAAAACACACACACACACACACACACACACACACACACACACACACACACACACACACACACACACACACACACACACACACAGTTAACTCAACTTTTTAAATGGAAAAGATAAAAATAATGGTGAAACGCCATGGCCACCTCGTCACCACCACACCACCATCACCACCACCACCACCACCACCACTGCTATCACAAGGCAATCACCAGCATCCAGCGACCTCACCCTCTCGTCATTTCTCTGTGATATAGATTTATTTTTGAGAGCTTCCCCTTTTTTTTCAATGCCTGTGAACGACAAGTGAGGGTGGGCACGCTGGACCCCACCGTATTCATTATGGCACTCTCCTGGCACTCTCCTGGCACTAGTCTTCGCCATCCTCATCACTGACTCAATTTTTGTCATGTTTTCCACACGCTATAATTACATTTTCTTTCCTGTTGCTTCTTTTCCTCCCATTCCTGTTTGCACTCTCTTTTATTTCATTTTTTTCCTTCCAGTTAGATTGAAGTTAGTAGTTGCCTTCCAAACCTCTCGTTGCATCCAGTTAAAAGTTGTGTTTCTTACTTTTCCTTCATCGCTGGAAGGTTATATTTTCTGGAATAGTTCTTGTTTGCATGCAGTTACTCTGTGTGTGTGTGTGTGTGTGTGTGTGTGTGTGTGTGTGTGTGTGTGTGTGTGTGTGTGTGTGTGTGTGTTTAATGTTATGTTGAGAGGGACGTCCTTACGGAATTTCAGACTAGATTAAAACGAAAAGACCCCGATAAGAATCCTTACATTAATTGTCTACAGTTAACGTTTTAGGATATAGGAAACTACAAATTCATTAAATATTATAGTAAAAACACACAGTTTCTTCCTTTGTGACTGGCAGGTGAAGAATCTATACAAAAAAACTACAACAAAATTAACACGTCAACCACAAGAAACGAAATTATGTTTTTCTTTTTTTTACCAATATCATCCATGCAAAATATTAATTATAAATAAGTTAGTAATAAATCAGCCTTGGAAGCACCCTATACATGTTACTTATCAGTCACCATCACACTTATTGATCCCATACATCACTATTACTACAGAACCCATTATTACCACCCATTACTGCTTTCAATGCCTCCTAGATTCCTCCTAGCACCACATATTACATTTTTTTTTTATCATGTATCATACTTTAACCATCAAAGGATTAAGTTAGTGAGGAAGATTCGAGAGGAACATGATACTAGGAATACGATACATTTATTTAGTATATTATTTATTTTTCATTATTTATTTGAATGTGCGGGTTGGTTACTAGGTTGTTACTGGTTGTTGGTTACTAAGTATCGCCTTATTTTTATGCTTGTTAGCTTATTAGGAATGTAAGTTTAGTTTATTCGTTTTATCTACATCTACAATCGAGCTACGATATAAAGTATAAAAAATCAATATATCAGGACTGTACATAATCAATAAAGAATTACGTAATTATTCTTATAAAGAAAGAACAATGTTGATCTTTGGAAACAAAAGCTCTTCATAGTGATTTGGTGATACTTAGCGTAACGAGTGGCAGGACAACACTGAGTACTTATGATGGTAACCAGGTGAATAGTACTGTTGACGATGAAGATAACGGAGACCGGATCCATAACAATGACACCTTTGTAAGTATATTACTCGGTTGTACATTTCATGGTTGTTCATAAGTCGTTACAATTTGCATTTTCTATAGTAGCCCTATTATCCCATTTTTATCAATACTTCATAAATTATAAACCATTAGAGTGAACAGTTCTCACCCAGCTTTCAGACGGATCGGACGTAGCCACTACTCGAGTTTTACACACGTCAGGAGGCACACGCCTGTGTCCTGCTTTTTTAAGGGATGAGGGCTTCCCGCATCCCTCGCCTTTTAGAAGAAGCCTCACTTGTGGGGGTTTTCCCGTCCTCAATCGCAGCCCATCCACCCTACAGGTGCTATCCCAAAACGTCCGAGGCCTCCGTCGTCGCCTGGCAGCGGGTCAGCGTTGGGTTCCAACTCATCATCTCGAAGTGCTTCACGGGGCGATTTTCTTTCTTGTAAGACTACCCGCCACTTCACCCAGCCATTCGAATCGTCTCTACTTTTGCTACGGCTACACCTCCCAGTGCTGTTGTAACGTCTGCCGCAGCCCCTGAGCCTGCTACTTCAGCACTACCTCTGGGTGTCGCTTCGTCATCCTCCACCACCGCTCTCTCTGCTCCTGATGATGACGGCTTCACCACGGTGTCGAACAAGCGACGCCGTACTCGAGCCGCCCAGGCCACCATGGTTGGTGTCTCATCCCTGCAACCTGCCTCATCGGAACAGGAGTTCCCTGCATTCCGAGTCCTCGTTCAAGATGGTTTTCAAACGTCCTACAACGCCGCGGCTGCCCTTAAAGAGAATTCCCCTACTCTAGTGATGAGATGTTTGCCGGGGAAGGATGGCAGCTCCCACAACACTATCAATCAATCTATCTATCTACCTATATACGTTTTATATCCCCATTAAATGGGGTTAGTCAAGACGAGGCAATTAGGGTTCAGGGACACTTTACTCTCCCTTCCCCCTTTACGCCCTGTCATTTCATAGGAAAAAATACAGAGTAGAGGCTTCCCAGACCCCTCGCTCTGTACCTTTTAGTCGCCTTTCACGAGCCGTAGGGAATACGTTCTAGTATCCTTGCAGTCCCCACCACAGTAACTTCAAACGAGTACAGCCGGACATTGTAGTTGACCTGCATATAGAATGGTACATGTAGCACAATAACAGTAATGCAATGCACTTTAACTTGATGGACAATATGTGTTGACGGCAGTACAAAAAATACCTGGGAATGTTATTTTTATCATCACTTCAACATTTAAATCGGTGTTCAAACCCACTTCATTTCAGTCATTACTTTGAATGTACATTTGAAAGACTCATAATTTTGCTAACTTTGATAGGAATGTGGTGTTTATTTTCTGTACGAACTCAAAGCTTTGGACAAATTCTGCAGGAAACATTATTAAATTATTTCCTTTTAAGAATATCTCCAACAACACACACACACACACACACACACACACACACACACACACACACACACTTACACACACACACCACAGCCCCCCCCCACACACACCTCCCTCCAACACACTCCACCGGTGCAAGTATCACGAACAAAATTTGCATCGTAATCTATTTTTTTCCTCCACTCCTGATTGGTTGTCTAACATATATCTTCTCCGACGCACACATTCAGCCTCCGCCTCCTCCTCCCACACATCTCCTGCCTCAGCGGAGTGTATTTCATGGCGAGGCTAAAATATGTCTCTACGAGGATAACAACTTTTGCTTTTTCTCCTGCTGTTGTTTTCCTGCATTGCCTCGTATTGAACAGAAGTGCGGAGGCGGTGAATGCACTCACTCACTTGTTTTGTTATTAATGTTCCTCCCAGTGCATGCTTGGGATTTTCGTTTATGTGTGTGTGTGTGTGTGTGTGTGTGTGTGTGTGTGTGTGTGTGTGTGTGTGTGTGTGTGTGTGTGTGTGGGTGTGTGTGTGTGAGATGCGGTCTTATTACTGACAAACAAAAGCCACAGAACAATTTTGTGAAAACATGATTGCTCTAAATATCACTGATCTCCTTCTCCTTCTTATGCTTCTATTTATACTTCTTCTCGTTCCTTCTCCTCCTCCTCCTCCTACTTCTCCTATTCTTCTTCCTCCTCCTCCTCCTCCTCCTCCTCCTCCTCCTCCTCCTCCTCCTCCTCCTCCTCCTCTTCTTGTTTATTCGTCGCCATGAGAACAAGGAATGGAAACGCATGAAACTCGTCTCTAATAGTATGCTCTCAGGTGCCGGGCAGGGACGGGCTGGATGGAGGTGGTGTGTAGGGACGCCCGAAGAGGTGTGACGCACAGCGAATACAAACTCTAACACTGGCGTAAAAACAAGAATTATGAGACGCGCCTAAGTAGGGGATAAGAGGCTGTTGGAGGATATTCATTGTCAGGGCCCGACACGCCTTCCCCCCAGACACTGATGAATAAAGAACATTACTTTCGGGGAAAAAGTTCCGTTTTACGTGAATAATTCGTGGCTCCTCGTCCCGTTCCTCCTCCTCCTCCTGCGTGGCTCACTGGAGATTTACGAGTGTTGTCTCTTAGTTAGCTTTGATTCCTCTTGTTTTTCTTTCCCAGTCGAGGTTGAAAATGTTCGTGTCGCTGGACTGTGTAGGGTGATTTTTTATGATTTTTATGATTGATGACACGAGGATCATTATTGATTTCATTCAGCGGCTGTAGAATGATGTGCATCGCGTGTGTCTTGATGGAGGTGAGCATTCTACAGAAGGGGAGACAGGATACAGTCATGATATATTAAGGGAAGTCGAGTATAAACTATTTTTGGCTGCTATATCATATTAAGGCAGATGTGTAGTACAGAGAGGTAAAAGAGAAAAAGCGAAGGTCTGCGGCTCAAAAATAGGTATGAGTTGATAGGAGATGGAAAAAAACATGTATAACTAAAGCCAAGTCGGTGCACAAATATTTAAATACTGCAGAGTTGGAAGGTACCAGAAGGCATTGCACGTAATTTTTCCTTCCCACAACTTGGTGACGAAGGAAACTTTTATGTGTTGCTGCGTTGCGTTTCTGTGCTGCGTTTTCATAGATGTGCGTAATGGCATGAAGTTCTCTTATTACTAATTTTACCCAAACTTAAAAAAAAAAAATTACTTAATTGTATTTTTTCCTCTCTTCTCTCTGCGAAAAAAGGTGCTGAGAGAAGTTTCAGGAGCATAAAAATGACTGTTTTAAAGAACGTTACATACATTAAGTAATTCCAGGATATTGAGGTCGGGAGAGCGGCAGTCACTGAAGCAATGGAAACTTTCCTGATTATTATAATGAAAACTTCTCTGCGCTGTAATTTCGAGGTTATGACTTAAGTATGAAAAATGTATTCTTTGAGAATTCCATAAATGCCACTAAGGAAAGACTGAGAATAAACGGCATTTGTGAGTTCAGCGGCAGCTTTCAGTGCAGGCAGCTGTCAAGAGATAGGAAAGGAACTAGAAGACTTTCTATTTCTTTTTTCCCGTTTCAGTTATCAGTGAGGTGAGAAGGTCACAGGTAAAGGAACACTGTACAAAACTAAAAGTTAAGGCATACATACCCTTGCGAACATTTACGGTACAAAACATTTTTTTTATATATTTACTGTAAAATGATATGTGAAAAAAAAAAAAAAAATAGCGTTGCACTTTGGTCAACGCATAGAGCTGCATGAAGTGGCGCTTATTTACCTGAACGTCGGCCTCCCCTCCAAAGGGTCGAGCAGAGTGGGGCTTCACTGAAGGTCACGAGTCATTTAACTGCGGCTATCACCTATCATTGCACATTATCACAGCAGTTCGTCGTGCAGGTGTCAGGCTGCCCTCCTCATTACCTCAATAAAACACCTCCTCTCTCTATACACGCACACACACACACACACACACACACACACACACACACACACACACACACACACACACACACACACACACACACACACACACACACACACACATATATACACTAGTAATATGATTTTGTACATATCAGTGTATAACCCAAAATATAACTTCTAGTGTTACATAGACTAGTGGGATGATATTCGTTTATGCAAGTGAAGGTATGTTATGGGTCCAGAATAGGGGGAAAAATGCCATATATGTTCAACGGGGAAACACTGAGCTATGGAAACAATTACAGTTGGAGGCGTGAGGCTGAAAAAAAAATATTGTGGATAGGCAAATACGCTGTGTTTAGGAAAGGCACCGTGTTTGATCCTTAGGTGCGGGCGTCATACCTGTGTTGTGACGAAGATGCGAGGTGTTTTGGTCAACCTCGGGGCACACATAACACACGTAGCTATGTGCGGCTTCTGTTTACTGGAAGGAAGCTAATAGTCAACACACGTTATTGATACACACTGCTGTAACTTTGCCCGCTTCCTTGGGATTGTACATACGAATAATACGGTGGTTATTTCAGGATGTCAAGGCTAACCCATTACTACCATGTCATTGTTGTTTCTGGCGATCCTTAACGCACTACAAAACACTGACTGCCCTCGTTAGTTCGTTATTTTCTGCCGCGGGATGATATCAAGTGTCATTATGGATAAAATAACAACTCTTATGACGCTCTTATGGAAACGAAGAAGAACTTACAATGGAACTTGAGGATGAGGGAACAGGGAGGAGGAGGAAGAGGAGGAGGAGGAGGAAGAAGAAGAGGAGGAGGAGGAGGAGGAGGAGGAGAAGGCGAAGGCGGAGGAGGAAGAGGAGTACAAAGGAGTACAAAGGAAGAACAGACAGCAACAGTCCTACTGGACCTAACGAGGCTGTCTGTTTAGCTACACTACTACTACTATAATATCTACGTGATAGAGACAAAAGGACAGCAAAGTGGAAGGCTTCTCCCCACCCACCCCTCCCTCCAGCCGAAGCTGGCCGGAAGAGGAAGTGATACCATGTAGCATGAAAAAACTGACATGGAATTTGTATAGGAAAGAAATAAAAAACAAGGAATAATCTATGCTTAAAAAAAAAAAAAAAAAAAAAAAATTACGCAGTAGTGAAATATTCGACTTGGTGAACAGATGCTAAGTGCTTATCGAGTTTTTTCTTAAATGATTCAATTGTAGTACTGTTGACAATTTGTGCTGGGAGAGAATTCCAAACATTTACGATTCTATTGAAGAAAAAGTGCTTCGCTTCGTTTGATCTAAAGCGCTTACCAATGATCTTGAAGCCATTGTTACGGGTGGAGCTTGTGAGATCGGTAGTTACATAATCGTTTATGTTAATATTATCAAAACCATGGAAAATTTTAAAAACCTCAATTAGGTCCCCTCGTAGCCTACGTTTGGATAAACTGAATAAGTTCAGCTCCTTTAGACGTTCTTCGTAAGACTTGTTTCGCAGTCTTGGGATCATTTTAGTAATTCTTCTTTGTATTCTCTCCAGCTTATTAATATCTTTTCTATAGTATGGTAACCAAAATTGAATGCAATATTCTAGATGAGGGCGTACGAGTGCATTATATAATGTAAGGATAACTTTTTCAGATTTATAATCAAAAGTTCTACCGATGAAACCGACCAGTTTGTTAGCTTTTTTTACAACGTCTGAACAATGTTTATCTGGTTTGAGATCGTTACTAATAGTTATCCCTAAGTCTTTTTCTTGGTTAACCTTGGAAAGTTCAGAGTCATTCATTGTATATTTATTGAATTGATTATTGCTACCGATATGCAAAACTTTACATTTATCAACATTAAATTTCATGTGCCATTTCTTTGACCAATTGACTAACATGTTGAGGTTTGATTGAAATTGTAGTTTATCGGCGGTTGTATTTACTTTACTCGTGATTTTCGTATCGTCGGCAAATTTTGATATTTTACAAGTGAGGCCTTCATCAATATCATTCACGTAAATTAGAAAAAGAATGGGACCAAGTACTGAGCCCTGTGGCACCCCGCTTTTAACGTCTCGCCAGTTAGATGATTTACCGTTTATGACAACGCGTTGTCTTCTTTCGGAAAGCCAGTCTTCAACCCATTTAAGAATATTTCCAGATATGCTGTGTGATTCTAATTTTTTTAATAACCGTTTGTGGGGAACTTTGTCAAACGCTTTTTGAAAGTCGAGATAAATTATATCGACCGCTTTTGTCTCGTCATAAATGTTGAATACATCGTTATAAAAGTCAAGGAGATTCGTTAAGCAAGATCGTTTGTTTCGGAAACCATGTTGAGAATTATTAATCATGCTATTTTCTTCAAGAAAAGTCACTAGTTTATCGCGTATTATAGTTTCCATTAATTTACCAACTACGGATGTGAGGCTGATTGGTCTGTAGTTAATCGGCAGTGTTTTATCTCCTTTCTTTTGTATAGGGGTAACATTTGCTAATTTCCAAATGTCGGGAACTTTTCCAGAATTTAAAGATTTATTAAATAGTATTGCAAGAGGTTTGCTGATTTGGAATGTTGCCTCTTTTAAGACTCTCGGTGCAATACAATCAGGACCAGGAGTTTTATTTACTTTAATTTTATCAAGTGCCTTAGTTATTATATCCTCAGTAAAGTGACAATCGCTTAAAGGAATTAAGTTAGGTTTAGCTGGGGTTACTTCCTGGATTTCATCGGTGTCTTCAACAGTAAAAACGGATGCAAAATAATCATTTAGTACTTCGGCCATTTCTGATTCTGTATTTATTTCCTTACCGTTTTCTAGGTGGAGTGGGCCAATATTAGTTGTGATAACTTTTTTATTACGTACGTAAGTGTATAATTCCTTAGGGTTGGATTTAGTTTTATTCGCAATATATATTTCGAGATCTTTTTTACTTCGTCTAATCATCTTTTTTGTTTCGCGTCTTAGTCTTTCGTATTCGGAGGAGGCGGAGGAGGAAGAGGAGGAGGAGAAGAAGGAGGAGGCGGCGAAGAGGAGACCATTTCGTAATACCACATTCAGTGAGGATGCAATTTAAGGCTTCCCATTTTATACTTGTAGGCAAACAAATTTCAGTAGGTTTTACGAGCGCAGAGTCGCCTTCAGAATAGATCTTTAAAGCTGCCTTCCCGCTGCAGGAAACTGATGGCAAGAGTCGGGTCTGGCTGCTGGGTGGGCGAGGCTCTGCATTCTCTCAAGCGACTGCAAGGACATAGGTAAAGGTGGACGTTTTTAGCGCTATGGCTTGTTAACTTACACGGTATTGTTAATTCATACTCGAGTGAAGATTTGCATCTCGTCTCTCACACAGCGGTTAGAGAAGCATATTAGACGGCGATGAAGCTGTGAACAGGTCGTTAAGGGAGTAAGTTTGACAAGATGGAGATAAGAGGAACTAATGAGCAAGTGACTACGAGAGGCAAGGGAATGAGAACAACACAAAGCCTAAGACTAATAGGCTGGCGGAGGGTGATTCATCAAGGAGATTAAGAAATGTCGGTGTGAAGAAATTTATAGGAAGCAAACTTTTGTGAGGTGGAAGTGAATAAGTGAGGTATGAGCAATGGGTTATATTTTTGAGGAGTGATGAGGAAGGCAGGGTGTGGGCGTGGGTGTGGGTGTGGGTGTGGGTGGGGGTGGGTTGGTAGTAGGGAGAACAATGGTCGTTACTGAGAAAATACGTACATAATTCATCTTTTTTTATAATGAAGTGTAACCTCATAATTCGTGTAAAGAAGAATGGGAGAGAAAACGTTTTAGAAAAGGCAATTGTTGATGTTTTTTGTGATTGTAACGTAATAATATCAGATAAAACTGCGAACTGGTATGAATTGAACGTCTGTATTCCTGTATTCCTGTATTCACTGGTAAATATTGACCATATATGTCTAGTGTGTAATAGTAGTAACAACCTTGAGACAGAATAGTCCCCGAGGAATAGCTAAACATCAGTTCTATAACACTATTTATATCACACGTCGAGTCTCTTGCTCTGAATAGAATTTAAAAAAAAGTATTAATTCCTATACAGTAAGGACTGACATCGTAACTTTCCCTTTGAATTATCACGTAAGTCTGTAATTTAAGTAATAAGTCAGAAACTCTATTGCGAGTGTCCCCATTCTGGCCAAGACCCTTCATTACTGTATAGCCAGAGTGTATGTGCCGCACCGCTTAGCAACAGGTTAGGTGAGCTGAAGTTAGGCGAGGTAAGGTAAGGTTCAAGTTAGGTGTGGTTGGGTTTAGTTTAGTTTGATTTGGTTAGGTTAGGTTAGGTTAGTTTCGGTTAGGTTTGGTTTGGTTAGGTAATGTTTAAGTTACGTTAATTTAGTTCGGATATTTTAGGTTAGGTTAGGTAAGGTTTTACTTAGGTTTAAGTAAGGTAAAGTTATGTTATGTTAGGTTAGATTAGGTTAGGTAAAGTTATGGTAGGTTAGGTTTAAAGTACTGCTTGAGCTATACTTTTCAAAACACCTCACTGGGACTGTTTTTATATATATTTTTTATCAACCTTAAAACAACACGAAGCTGATGAATAAACAAAAAGAGAAAGAGAGATAGACATACAGATAGGGGGGGAGAGAAAGAAAAGGGAAAAGAGAGAGATAGTCTGACACTCACCTCTATAATTCATCTCTGCGCCACTGTAAAACACCCCTTTGAATAATTAAGAACATTCACATGAGCCTTACCATCAAGTTACATTCAGAGTAGTTGAGAGGCGGAAAAGCTAGGTAGGGGCGGCGTGGTAACCATTAGCTATGGCCTGGAACGTCTGTTCATGTTGCCACCCATACAGTCTCTTGTCAACCACTTACATCACCTTTTTCACCCCTATCGCAATAATATCATAGTTTACGAGCTGATTCCAAGCCTATATTCGGACTTGTAATTGAGACTTCTATTTTGCCCATTCTACTAGCTGATTCCGAGCTTATATTAGGACTTGTAATTGAGGCTGTTATTTCGCTAATTTGGGGAGGTGGTGGTACAGTGGTCAGCGTTCGGGCATGACAACCTAGGGTACCGGGTTCGATCCCCCGACATTCGCTGGCCACTTTTCATTATTTGATATCACCGCCTAGTGGCCAAAGACTACCCAAACTGCTGCCACACTGTCCTCAGACGGAACTTACAATGTTATATGCATTTGAGGTTTTAGCAGCGATTAGCCTCTCTTCGTTCTCAACATATTCAAGCGAGAACGTAAGCTTTCAAGGCGTCACTATAATAAAAATAATATATAAAAACCTATCCAAATAACAGGCAGAGGCAAGTCCATCTGTGCCTCCATAAAAGCCTACTGGCGCCAACGGTTTATGATATAGAAAAAAAGTAGTAGTAGTAGTAGTAGTAGTAGTAGTAGTAGTAGTAGTAGTAGTAGTAGTAGAAGTAGTAGTAGTAGTAGTAGTAGTAGTAGTAGTAGTATATAACATAGCAGTAACTAGTAGGAATCCAATTTGCAGCGGCTTCTTGTTATTTTCGACTTAATAATATGTTTAGGTTACCAGGAAACAAATGATAGCTTTTTCTTAGATTCAACCCAGAATATAAGATAAAACCTAACAACAGAACTATGATAATGACCAAGAAGGTTCATATAGCAACGTAATATGATTTGTGTTAAAAAGCTCTCGCCTCGGTTCCTTTCAGTAGACTCTTGGGTAATGAAGTAGATTCTGTATTTGCGAGGCTTGTGCACAGTTTTCTGCGACTCAAAGCACCAGATCTCAAATAATAAAATACATGAAACAGGGAATAAATGTACGTAATTATATAGGATGCCGCCTCTCATCCCCGCTAATGGAAGGTCTTTGAGTGCTTCCAATATATCGGCGGCGTCATTATGGAAAAGTGAAGAGATTCGTATCGGTGTCAGCCTTGAAAGTGAACCTAATAGTAGCCGCACCGAAGGCTCTTTGCACACACACACACACACACACACACACACACACACACACACACACACACACACACACACACACACACACATACACACATAGAAACAGTCCTGCCGATACGTCACCACCACCACACACACACGATACAAAGCACTTCTGTTGCTGATACTGTCTGTTTGTCTGTCTGTCTGTCTGTCTATCTGTTTGATCAGCTTAAAGTGTTTCCCTGGCGACTCTGTGTTGCAATATTTGTTTTATATATTTATTCATTTATTCCTACCTATTTTTGTCTTTTTTTTATTTGTTTTTATTTTAATTCATGGTATCTACGTAAACAGCTTGCAAAGAGATTAATGTCCGTCTGTCCTTCTCCCTTTCCATCCCACTTATATATACATTTTTCTATATAGTGTTGGTAATTTTGTCATGGGTTTAGTCTATGCGTGTGTGTGATGAAAATACCAAATGATGTTTAAGCTGACCATGTTTACATTAACCAACTCACCAATCAGCCACTTGATCATTATTTGTTGTCATTTTGTTGTAATTCGTTTGACAGCGGGAGTGGTTTGGGAAATGGCAGGAATGGAGGTTGTATAGTGAAAGGAAATGAAAGATAATATAATAATAATAATAATAATAAATAGAGAAAATTAAGGGATACATATTTTTAGGATAGACAAATTCAGCTTTGGTTCTCTGTTTGTAATGTTTGTATTTGACGTTAGTTATAGGAAGATGGAATGACTCTCTCTCTCTCTCTCTCTCTCTCTCTCTCTCTCTCTCTCTCTCTCTCTCTCTCTCTCTCTCTCTCTCTCTCTCGTAATGGATTCGCTCGTAGGGGGTCATTTTCCTTGTTAATTTAAAGTGGGAAGGGAAAGAACCTTAATTAATCAACTCAGCGTCACGTACTCAGTTGCAGTAATGTTCTCACCTTATGACACGGGAACAGGGTAACACTGCACGAGGTTGTCACTCACTCACTACCTGATTGTCTAGTCCAGTTTAGTTTTTAACGTGCGGTATATTGATTTTTTTGTGTCCTACCGAAACCATCATTTAGGGATAGACAGATGTAATTAATGGAATGATATAGTTAGTGATGAAAATAAGCTGGCTATTTTAGATTGTTAGAGATAAACCTGAAGGACATTGAGGATAAGGCTTAGTAAGAGTCGTAGTTACATGTGTACAGAAAACAAGGAAAGACTTAGACGGGAATTCATGCGTTCGAAGGTACTCTAAAAGCTTGATTGTTTTCTTCCCCATTACTACCACAATGTTACAGTTCAGTCTACACTTTACCCTTCATTACCTCATCTACAGTAATATTTAATGATATCTTGTCCTGAGTCCATCGCAGTGTGTGATGATACTCCTACAAACACATATACGTCCCTCTGCAGCAGGTGTTATCATAAAATTTAATGAGCAATAAAACTTTTCACCGGTAAAGTAGTGGCAGTTTGTGGTATGAATATGAAATTGAATAAAGTAAAAGTAAAATGAATACCATTATAACACCATGTTCGTTTGTCTTCAGCTATTAAAATCAAACGTGTTCTTTGATGACCCAGTGTTATGGAATTCCCTATATGTATGCTAATTAAATGACAACAAGATTAAACATAACTGGGATTAAACGTACACTAGTTTGACGTGGAAGTGTTATTATTGTAAGTTTCATACGAGTAATAGTAGTAATTCACCACAACATCAAATCAATAAACGCTAACCACACTATGCTCACAAGAATCACATTACTTAAGTCAAGGTTTCATTGTATTGACATTTACTCCTTCTTTATGTGACCAGCATTAAATGAGTAACGTGAAGCCTCAATATAAGTGGTTCAAAGCTAGTACATTACCCATATTTACGTTCGTCACTCTGGTAAATTCTCAAGACAAGGAGGAATCGATAGTCTGAGTGCATTAGGTGTGTGTTTTGAATTGAGTAACGACATTCTTGGTTATGGATCTGCTTGTACTTATTCATGAAGGGAGTGGAGGAATGTAGCCTAGATTTAGTGAGTGTGTGTGTGGTACGTGTTGTTGTTGTTGTTGTGTGTGTGTGTGTGTGTGTGTGTGTGTGTGTGTGTGTGTGTGTGTGTGTGTGTGTGTGTGTGTGTGTGTGTGTGGTATGTGGTATGTGTTGTTGTTGTGTGTATGTGGGGGGGGGGGGGTTACGTGTTGTTGTGTGTGGTACTAATGCAGTGTCATAACTATCAATCAGGTGCTTCGATTTGACTTAAGTTTCAGTTTGATTTAGTTAGTTTTAGTTTTCTGTTCTTGGTTGGTTCTACTTCTGAGGTGTAATTATTTAGTATCAGTCATTAAGTTCCTCTTTAATATAAGACAAGCGCATTATGTGGACAATTTAATAGACTAATTTGCCAAAACCTAGCTAGTAAACGTTAATTTTCTGAGATAACACAAGTAAAGAGGTCAGTACGCATTTACGTTACACAGTCGATAGGTAATATTATAGTACAAGTCGTAACACATCCTTGGTAATAACTAGTCGTTGCAACAGGCTCCTCTTAACACCTGCATCCGTTTGTATTCTTAAATTTTTAAACACTGAGACGGAGAGAGTTAACAAGATTCAAGGGAGACAGAGAATGTGACAGTGGGTTACAGTTACGTAGGTCTAGAGCTTTTGTCAGTTGATATGGATACGAATATTATTGAGTGTGTGTGTGTGTGTGTGTGTGTGTGTGTGTGTGTGTGTGTGTGTGTGTGGGTGTGGGTGTGTGGGTGGGTGTGTGTGTAGGTGTTTTAAGAGGTTCATCAATAGGTAATTATTTTTCTTTGGAGCCCCGAGCAGCCTTCCTTCCTTCCTCCCCGCTCCTCCCTGAAAACTGTTTTCGTTTCCCTCGGGACTCGCTTGTTCAGGATCAAATAGCTTCCAATACAAATATTTGTATCGGAATTACACGCCACTCCGAGATTACCACCGTCTCGCAGGGCCGTGTATATTTGATTAAATATACGTAAATTACAATGCATTTCGATTTGGTATGAATTTTTACTGCCATTTGTATATTATTCACACATAGAAAGATTTATTATTATGCTGTTGGTCTGTTATGTAATGAAAAAAAGCCTTTGAAAAGAGTTAATCAAAAACTAGTCTTTCTTGAGGCCATTAATGCACTCCATAACTTTAATCTTATAAGGAATTGGGTGATTTCAGCCTGAAAATTGTGTTGGTGACGGATATTAATGTTCCGAGACAAACAGATTCAATCAATCAAACCGGGACCGAGAAAAAGCCTCCCACGCAAGGCACTTCTCTGTCTAAATATCAAAAGGCAAAGGTATCGAAATGCTTCCCCAGTGATCCATGTTATTAATGGGATGCATTTTGTCACCCACTGCAATATATCCTATTATTTTTTTTACTATGCTCTGTTGTATTGTAATTGCTATTTCTGCAAAACTAAAAAAAAAAAAAAAAAGGCTGAATTTTGTTTACAGTACAATTAATATGCATTGGTGCTGACATTTGATTACGCGAAATGTTTTATTTTTTGTTATTTTTGTATTATTCCATAATACTTAAAGTGTGAGTTTCATTTCGTTTTTCGTCATTACTACGATAATCACCCATTAGTTTTGATGCCGTAATCAGGTCCGTTTTGTTGTTCTTCTGTCAATAAGAAACGAGGCGTCACTTTAAAAAATTCACCTGCTTTACTAACGGGCGGAGGCTGACCACCCAACACCTCCATCAAGCCTACCGGTGCCACAGTTTCAAGACACACAAAAAAAAGAACAAAAAATACGTTATTTTATATATTTTGTGTATGTTTAGTTACCCCGTTACAAAAAAAATGTGTGGCATCTGTTAGCCGGGAATGTGCAATTTCCCGCATCACTGAATTGGTTGATGAAACTTATACAATAATCAACTATTTTTGTGTGTGCTGGTTTGCCTCCCTCACAAATTCACATCAAATTGAAATGGCCTGTTTAGTGTCACATTTTGTTCTATAGTGAAAGTGCACCGTAACCCCGTAACAGTATCGGTATAGCTAACTACATCCACTTATAGAACACTTATAATGGAGAACGTGCGTGGGTGTGGGAAGGAGAGTAAGTCGTAATGAGTCTTAGCTTTGCGTGAAGGAAATTATATGAAACCCTTGAAGGTATATCATTGAAGTATCATTGAAGTGGTGAAAATATTAGCAAGCCGCAGGTGGCGCTTTGAACTGGTGTGCAGCTCCGTTACGTTACTTTTTTTACTTTGTGGCAGTTGATCTTAAATAGCTAACAAAATCTTACGTAAAAGAGAGAGAGAGAGAGAGAGAGAGAGAGAGAGAGAGAGAGAGAGAGAGAGAGAGAGAGAGAGAGAGAGAGAGAGAGAGAGAGAGAGAGAGAGAGCACATCCACAGAAAAATTATACCATTCTGTTAACATTTTCAGCGGCGTAATCTTTCACTCTGAGTTTACTTGTGGCGTCGCGTACCGAGTGACAGCGTGTCTCACAAGGCACACGTCGCCTCACGCTGTGGATGCTTGAATCCACCACGATTGGGATGCAAATTAGTTCATCACTAAGGCGGAAGGAGAATTCCACGGAGACGAATACACTCAGTAATCTCATATTCGGTAGGACACATTCATTTAAGTTTCTCCAATGGTGCGTCATGCTAGATTCTCACACGAAATAATGAATCTGTGACTATCGCTTTTCATTCTCTGGATAACCACGTGTCCCTCATCTCACAGGGAAATAAATCAACCAGGAATAACCTTAATTTGGAACGAACAGATGCGGGAAAGGTTTCACCAATCCAGGCGATGCCGCTCCAGCCTTGGATTGTGGTGCAGGACATTTGTATAAATTTTGATCCTGGATTCCTTTAACTTGTGCTTGATACTGAGTGAGGGTTTCCATAATTTAGTGTTGCATTATATCCTCCATATACTGTGAACACACGGTGACTCCTGTGCAGCAGCAATCACCCTTACCTGGCAGGTGATGTCCCGTGAGGAGAGGAGGAGGACGCTAATCCAAGGAGCGCGGCACGGCTAAGTGGAGGAGTGCGTTCCTTGGCGAGGTAGGAAGGCAGAGATCACAGAGGTGCCTCGGAGGGTCTTATGAGACTATTCAGCCAAACATCGCTCCGTGACGACCTAACTTTGTGTCCTTTAAGGTTATGAAAGTAAGTTAGCACAGTAACGCTGCTCTTCAAACTACAATTTTTTCTTATACATTTTTTTTTTTTTTTTTTCGAAGTATTATAATTCCTTTTGATTATATGCTTAAGTTACAGTATATAAAACAGTGCGGATGTTTATGTATAACTCTAAGTACACTGACAACAATGATCGGGGTGGAATTATAACGCTTATACAGCCTATTAACTTTTTTTTTATCATCAAATTGTCGTAACGTCTTAATGGACCGAATTTTCTTTAATCAAGCCTTCTTAAAATGTTCGACAGATTGATATGATAAACCCGGTTGTATATATTCAGTACACATTGTGCTACTATTGCTTACGATGCTGATGATGACTTATAATTTGCGGACGGACGGGCAAACGGACGGATTGACACATGGAGGGACGGACAGACATACAGTAACACACAAAGAGGTAGATAGAGTTCCAAAAAAATCAACATAACATTATATCATACAATAGATTATTTGAATTACCTTCCTGTATCCGTTGCATTATATCCAACGGTAAGTCGGCGTGCGAGTGTGATAACGAGAACAAAGGATGGAAAAAAGTGCGTAGCAAAGCGCGTTTCCACCTCGCAATTGTGCTGCAAACGACGGAAAATTCGACCATGTAACAAAAAAAAAGGACCGAATACACTATAAAGGAATGTCTGAGTAGCGAGGGAAAAAAGGCGATCTACGTGTAGTTAGGAAGGTAGCATTACCGCGGGAATCCAGGACACAGACTCACACAGAATGGTTGATGAGAGGAAACTGTACTTCACGTCACATCAGAAACATGTACTTAAGCGAGGCAGTGCAGGGTAGACGGGAGTAAAAATATGGTTTATGTTAAGGTAGAAAACATGTACTTTAAGGGAGAAAAGTATTACGTGGTTGTATAAAGTAATTTTTATCCTTCCTTAGTGACCTTAGAGTGCGAGGCGTGGCAAGCGACAACTTCAAAAATAGACTGAAAGAAAACGATGATTTCTTGGGTTTGGCGGAAAAAAATATTCAGTTGTCATTCCTTCTTCAATTCTACTTGACTCACTTTTTTTTTTCCACCGCGGCCGTGTTTGGATATTAGTACTTATTGACGCCGTAGCATTGAAGCAAATGTGGCGCACTTGTTCCCGGGAAAGTGAAGCTGAACCCCAAGACAAGGAATGCATAGGTAGGTAGTTTTTTTTTTTTTTTTTTTTTTTTTTTTTAATACAGTTGGAGAGTGACTGGAAATACTCCTTCTACAATATCCGATTTACCTCTCCTGCAGCCTTGGTTCGAGAAAAAAAAGATGTGGGCTTCTTACAGCAACTTAGAGAAAATTACCCTTGATGAGCTTAGGATATTCTGTGTCCTTAACCAGTACACCTGTTTTCTTTAATGTGGAGTCTGTCGTTCTTTTATGATACAGCATTGATTGGATTTGTAATTTGCTTGGGAGATAAAGAAAAAAAGGGATGACATTCTGCATATATTAACCCTTCCATGGATATTTACTGATCTTTTTTGCATCCTAAAGGGCAAGGTGTGGGATTGTATTATGTATGTATGGCATATATTAGCAAGTATAACGCTTTGTAGTTATTACGTAAAATATTAGACACGCAGTACTACTCATGTTATAATCTCAACCATGAAATACATTTGAATATTTCATTACAATTCACTGCTATATAGATTTATTTTTTACTATGCCTTTGTGTACTGTGGTATAATAGTGGTAATGTGTGGTTATTTTTCGTCTTTGGATCTCATCAATAATCTCGGAATCAACAGTTGGTGCGAGAGAGTGTATAGAAAAAATAGTTAACAAAAATAAGAGGAAGAGGGAATAACGTAAGTGTATAATGCATTTAAGGAAAGTTATACAATTATGTCCAGACTTTTAGCTTTTCTCTCTCTCTCTCTCTCTCTCTCTCTCTCTCTCTCTCTCTCTCTCTCTCTCTCTCTCTCTCTCTCTCTCTCTCTCTCTCTCTCTTACATGGTCGGTGTAGATTACATAAAAGAATTGAGGAAGAGCA
Organism: Cancer borealis; assembly: GCA_036785275.1. NCBI lineage: Eukaryota > Metazoa > Arthropoda > Malacostraca > Decapoda > Cancridae > Cancer > Cancer borealis. The sequence goes on along the minus strand of JAXIVD010000654.1, from coordinate 88,479 downwards.
GTGTGTTGTCGAAATGGAAGGAAGTACAAAACCGATTCTGGTGGAGAAAAACAATGGGAAATTAACGACGGAAGTGTGTAAAGCAAAAAAAAAAAAAAAAAAAAGATCGTGATGTATGGACAGGAAACTTGAGCAAGACAAGGGATGAGAGAGAGAGAGAGAGAGAGAGAGAGAGAGAGAGAGAGAGAGAGAGAGAGAGAGAGAGAGAGAGAGAGAGAGAGAGAGAGAGAGAGACCGTCCTCCACACACCTACAAAGCTTTAATCATGCAAGTTGTGTGAGAAATATATCACATAGGAAATATAATTGTAGAAATCATCAGAGCGAACATTTAAATATCTCTCATCCTCTTACGTGTATATAAACCTAAAACATTGTTACACGTCTATACACACACTATACGAAGCTCCAGTACTTAAACCCTTACGTAGTTATTGAAAGAAAAAGATACACCAAGACCCACACAAACTTAGTCTCAGAAATGCCTTGGAAAATTGCCTCCCGCAGGAAAAGCGTTGGGTAGGGAAGAGACAACTGAAGAACCCTGAGTAATTAAGGCAGCTGACAGGAGCTGATGGAGGTGCACGTGAGAGCCTCCGGGCGTGTCAGATTCAGTGGTCACCTGCTGGAAGTCATCCCCAGACAAGGGTGTGGGGAGATTTTTTTTCCCCTTAGGGTCAGTGAACAAGCGTTGAAGGTAAGGAAGGGTTTGCAAGCTGGTGTTTCAGGACGTGTCTCTAAGGAATTATTAAAACTCACCTTGTTTGACATTTTTCTTATGGTTTGGTGGACGCGGCAAGGGAGATAAATTATTCCTTATGTTCTTTACTTAAAAAAAAAAATAATGTCATACCTCATTTAAGCAAAGAAAAAAAAAGAAAAAAGAAGCCAAACGTGTTCATACAATTTAATAATTTTGACAGACAATAATTTTGCTATCATGATACTATGATATGAAACCTTTTTTCTCTTATATTACTAGTCTTATAAGCGTACACTAGTCATCTCATTTTACATATATATCACTAGTCTCAAAAATGTGTTCCTAGTGAAGCTACCTGTCTCTCCTTCATCACCTGCACTCACACTAATAATTACACCTGCTGAATGTGAGTGCGTTGAGGGTCCTGCTATTAGTTAATCCACGTGAATTATCGTCTGTTCCAACCCATGTATATCTCCCTTACAAGCTTGACTCACTTTTATGAAGCCAACAAAAGGAAAGGGAAAAAAATGAGTATCCGGGTTAAAGGGATATATGATGATGGTAATGATGATGATGGTGGTGATGATGATGATGATGATGATGATGATGATGATGATGATGATGATGATGATGATGATGAAGGGGTAAGAACGAGAGAGAGAGAGAGAGAGAGAGAGAGAGAGAGAGAGAGAGAGAGAGAGAGAGAGAGAGAGAGAGAGAGAGAGAGAGATAATATATAATTCTTACCTCTCTACATTTTTTATATCCAGTGGACTGTCAGCTACATCATTCTGGATATTATATGAATTATAATTATGCTGCAGAGGTGTAATAATGATAAGGAATGTGTGTATATGGACTTAAATGGAAGCTACAACCCTTGGAGTGAAAGTCAGATGAGTGATTATTAACTTTATTATGTCAAAGTTTGTTTTCAGATGTATCGCTCTCTTTTGTTCTTTCTCTTTATTTTTCTCTCTTTTTTTCTCTCGTTCTTATTCTATCTTTCATCTACTTGACTGTCATACGTTCCGCGGTAAAGTATACCGGAGAAAATTTCGACAAACCAAACTATCCGTGTATCTGTCATTGTTACTTAGAAGGAATGATATTTGTTCCGGCATTATATAAAATGTTCTCCCTCTTTCAACACAAGATTCTTATAATATTTCCTCCGCAATCCCGGCAGAACATGCATTTTATTGGCACATTCTTATATTTATGTGCCAAATGAGGCTCACCATCACGCTGTAAATCATACAAAGCCATTTTTTAGTCAAAACAAACTATAACTTTAATATGAAAACACTCAACGTTATCTGGTTTCCTAGTACCTGTTCACACGCCAACACAATTGTGCCGCTGTCCGGGAGAGAATGTTACGTGTGTGTGTGTGTGTGTGTGTGTGTGTATGTGTGTGTGTGTGTGTGTGTGTGTGTGTGTGTGTGTGTGTGTGTGTGTGTGTGTGTGTGAAATAGATGGTACGTATACTGTATAATCGCGCGTAAAATGAAGGAAAATGAATAACAACTTGAAATTATATAAGGTTAATATTCTCATGTAAAATTTAATTAAATTAATATTCGCACTTTTCAAGGTAACAAAAGTGCATGACAAGCTTGACACTTTAATAGTCTATCATACTTAAGGAGAAGAGAAGCAAAATTTTATTCAAGTATAAGAGAAGCATTTCATCTTTCTTATAAGGAGAGAAAAAATGCAGATCATATTCTTATCAATAAAACCATTTGATACTGTTTATAAATTTGCCTTTCGTTACATACCCATCGATCATTGCAAAGATAAAGGTGATGCAGTGTTAAGTATACAATCGTAAAGATGTAATCCATGGAATACTGGTGCACTATTGTGAGTCGAGTCGTTTTTCGTGAGAGTTAAAACAAATTAATGGACGTCGGCATTCATAATGTTGGTAATCGACATTTCATATGAGCAGTTCTGGAGCTAAAACATGGTTTTTATGGCTGAGTTTAAATGGCATTGCCTCGTAAAGTTTTCTCTAATGACACTCTCGCCTACTTGTCCGAATGTAACTCTATACCTACTTTGTCCAGGTCGTTGGGATACCATGACGTGTAAACAACATCCTCAGTGAAGTGAAGACGTGCATTCAATACCAGTTAAATTACAAGAATTCACTTACAAGAATTTCAAACAGTATGGTGTTTTTAATTATTTTATTCATCATTGTATGTCGAAGTAATTTACAAAACACTGGAAGAGACTGAACCAAATTCAGTTTTCTTTTTCCTTGTGCATAAATCAGTAGGAATTATTACTGAATTGTGTTAGTCATATAATTTTTAAATTTAAAATGCTGAAACAAATATGTTGGATAAAAAGACAATGACATATCAAGAACGGAAAAAAATGAACTTATTAAAATAAAATGCTGTTTGATTTATAAAAATCCATTTCTTGTATTTTTCGTCCGATGAAAAGTAAAAAGGTGATGAATAACGAATCAGAAATAATATGATCGCACATAATGCAACTTTAATATATTACTAACGTTACGTTACCTTTAACATTGTACTGAACCCTACGTCTGCCATCTTATCTTTCCCTACCTCCTTCTAACCCTCAACCAGCTCGTCCAAGGCTGAGTGTTTCACCGATACTCTACATCCTTGCCTAGACCACCCCAGCCTCACTCACCTTCATAGTCTGGCAAGGCAGGCTCTCTTAATTGCCTTCACTCAGGTATTGTTCACCAAGCACTTGACTGTATCTTGGTGGAAGCAGTACGATATGAAAGTTATACACTGAACAATTTATAGTGAAGTTTCATACATTTAGGTAAGATTATGTGAAGGAGTAAAGAAGTATGGAAGGTCGAGACACCTGAGCAGAACGCAAAGCATCTCCATGCAACTCAAGGACAATGTTGCATATTGATCTTGGTGGTAGTGAGTGGTGAAGAGAGAGAGGCGCAGTCCGTCCTGCTCCTCACCACCTTCCCCTCGCTGCTGGCCGTTCTTAGACTCAATTTCAGCATGACCTTCCCGTCCAGCACTCATGCAGATTCCTTGTACTCAACTCCAATTTTCGACTGATCAAGAAAGTTAGGATCGTATTGAAGGGCGTCAGAGCGTGGTGGGCTGCCCGTTGCAAGCCTTTTCCCCTTCCCATGTCTGCTGTGCTGGCGAGGGTCCTGCTCGAGGGATGAAGCAATACTCCTCATATCTTGCAAATTAATGAAACACAATGTCTTGTAGATTATTTAATATTAATATGATGTTGTCTACAGTGCTTCATATCCTCGTCTCTTAGATCTAATTCAACACACTGAAGGAAAAACTAAATGTAATTGTTTTGTCTTTCGTGTGTGTGTGTGTGTGTGTGTGTGTGTGTGTGTGTGTGTGTGTGTGTCTGAGTTGCCACCCATCCCTTTTCCTCTACAAAACCAACATCTTTCCAAACTTTCCTCACATATCTGCCTGCCATCCGTCTATTCTGAGTCCCTTCACTGAATATTCTAATCTCACTACCTCCACCTCTCTATCTTCTTTCTTGTCTGGCTTAACACTTTTCCATCATTCGGTCATATTTCATTAATTAAAATTGACCTTATTAGTATCTGTATCCATGACCTGACCTGCCTACGCCAATCAAATTTTAAGCAGAAACTTTTTTTTAGAAGATTCAAGACTTACCTTTGATGCCAACTTTATGGAGCTTGTATTCTTGCCCCTCAGCGTGAAGCCTAACATTAGTCTGCCTCTTCTTTGAACTCGTCTTAGTTTGTTTAAGTTTTAGGACTTTCATGAGCCTCGAAGTTTCCGTGCCATGAGCTAAGTCAGGTAGAATAGGGATTGCCAACACGTTTTTTCTTTCATTTTTACAGGTGGGAGTAAATACATAGCGTTCTTGATGATATAGATGAAAGAAAGGAATCCAAAGATATATTCCAGTAGCTTCAAGTTGTGTATTACTATTAAGTTTTGATAAGGGATAAAAGGAAGATGATCTGATGTGGTTATTTAAGTATTCAATTGTATTATAAAGTTTTCAATGGATTATGTCATTACAATTAAATCGATACATGTAACAACACTATGTAGCTAGATACATAATCCCTTATATCTACTTTACATAGATGACAAACAAACTTATTTTAGTCAGGAGTCTTAGAAAAACAAGCGTTCTAAGTGAAAAGCGTTCGTAAATGTTTGAAAAGATAGCTAAATACTGTGACACCATTTCTTTAAAACTCCACGAGACAACACACTCTAATAAAGAAGGAAGTCAAGAAAGGGTGTCACATTTCCTGTAATAATGTTCCCTTTTCACATAGAGGAAACTTTTAAGAATGTAAAATGAAGCCTATGTCGATAGTGGGATGATTAGGTGAACAGCAGCACATGAAAGGAGAACTACGTACACTTAGTCTTATAATACGTATTGGATAAGTGGAAGACAAATTTTTAGATGGAAAAGTGGTAAGAAAACTCAGGCTGAAATAGGAGTACTAGTATATTATTGAACTTTTTGACATTAGTGCTTTTTTTTTCCTCATCACCTTTTTATCTTATGTTACTTACCTTAACATAGACATGAAAAGTGTTATGTGACGTGTTTGTAAGAAGAGATATTAAAGATGTGTTTTTGTTTTTATGTTGAGAATATGTGTGTGGGAGATGCATGTTTAATGATAGATTATTTAAATTTGGTCCATCAATCTGAATTCTAATACTGGATATATGTAGGATGGAGTGATTTTTGTGAAGAAATGTAATACGATGCAGCATTTAGTTTCTATATTCTTTCTTCTGAAAAAGAGAGAGAGTTTTCAGGAAGGAGTTGTATAAAACAAGTATGATTTTCAGTTTTGAAATAGTTAAGAAGCTTATCTAGCAAATCGCACTTTGAGTCGGTGAAATGCTGCGTGTTTTATCAGAGTATAACCAAACCACAAAGATTACGAGCAGGAAAGAATACGAGTGACCTGACCAGTGGGAGAAATCAATGATGCCCTCAGTCTGTGGTATCCATCTCAGGTGAAATCTATTTTTGGTATTTCAAGGTTAAAAAAAAAAATAGTGTTTACCACGCGTAGTGTTTAAAGGAAACCTGACTATAAAAAAAAAAAAAAACAGCTGCCGTTGCTCCATATATCGTCACTCTAAAGTCTCTGCTGAAACAACACGAAAAAATGTAGAAAGTAGTTTCGTTTTTCCGCTGAATAACATACGACCCAAGGTAATTTTTGATGTAACCAAACCTCAATGGAAAATAACTACCTACATAACTACATTAGTGTTCTATATATACAATAGCAACAACAGAGTATGTCGATTTAAGGTAATTTTTCACCGTCTGAATTATTGTTAGGCTAAAGATATATTTTCTAAGAATGCTGAAATTGTAACACGATAAAATAAGCGAACATAGAGGTCGGACGCGTCACAGAGATGTCGTAACACTAACGTAGTAGTATTTGTAGTGGTGAATAATTGTAGTAGTAGTAGTATCATTATATTCATTGTTATTTTCATCATTATCATTATTTTTTTTTATTACTATTATTGTTATTTTATTCATTATTTGTTGTATTAGTGTCATTAGTATTATCATTGTTAATATTATCATAAATTGTTGGTCATATGTTTATTCTTTAACTTCGAAATTAATTTAACCTGGGCCAGCATCTGTTGCGTTGAAACCGTAAGTGTCACGTGCAGATTATGGAACAATAACAGTAGGGAAGCTAAACCAACCACTGTTATGAAACCAATTAAGGGAAGTATTTCAAGGCGTTATTAGACATTGCAACCACGTGGGAGCAGAGACTGTGCCTGCCTATACATCCTTAAGTATTGCGGTGTGGAGAGTGTAGGATTGAACCTCGGAGGAAAAGAAGAAATTGATAGTGATCAGTATTATTGACTTCATCCTAAAATAGTGTATAAATGTAACACGCAGCCTATCCCTTTCATCCTTATAGTGTAATGTTTAATCTCTGGCTCCTTATCCCTGTGACTTCTTGGCTCATAGTGTTCTCCTTCCTCGTGCTACTTTTCAAGAGGACGCTATCATGCTATATAAAAAACAACCTAGACTGACACTTTATTATTGGGATTCTTTCTTCTCCGTGTTTGGTTCAGGACACGTGAGAAATTGTATTAACATTTTACATTTTCCTTTTTGGAATCCTTTTATAATACCTTTTTTTTTATGATGAAAATATTGTTGATGGAGAAACAGTCATGAGTTTTGATATTAATGTTTATAATGAAAAAAACAAAACAAATGAATTCAGACTGAGATTCATAATTAGAGTAAAATCTTGAATACCTGCAATGAAGTAAATTGTAGTTAGAATGGTAATTTCTTGTAGGAAATATAACATAATGTTTTGGGTACACGTATACGTAAATATGATAAAGATAAAAACAGATACCAAAATTTTGTTCCCCTCTCAAGCAAGGAGTTGGAGGTGACAGGAAACCTAACTTTTTGGTTTTGTTTTTTCCAGCATTTCAAGGAGAGATTAAAGGTTGAAGTGTGTTATGATGTCCTGAAAACCTCTACCAAATGGAGGTAATAATCGTGTGCTACAGATAATGCGTGATAGTTAAGCATCTGGAATTCTAGACTCACTAATTTTCTTATTATTTATCTATTCATTCTTATTTTATTTCCTATTTAATAATTTTTTTGCGTATCACACCAACTTCATTTCAAATAACTTCGATGTCAAGTTTTTATTGATAAGTTTGCTTGTGGTGTATAGGAGGAAGTGGTACAGGTGGGAGGGTGAGTCAACATGAACCTTAAAGTGGTACTACCATAAACCAGCTAGGTGTTTCCGCAGGCTTAGGTGACGCCCGCACTGCATCTGTGAGCCTAAAGACACATACGGGTTTTATTGTAAACTAGATGGTCATGCAAAAAACCCACATCGAGTCAGACAACGACAAAACACTATGTCCGTCTACGCATCTCTAAAAGTAATGTTACAGACTCCTAACATAGCTCCGTCATGTTGCCATATTCTCTTGTACATGGACTTATATATTGCCCAAGGGATTGCCCAGACACATGGCTCATTCCTTTGTCTTCCTCCTCCCACAGTCTGCCATAACGTGTGGTCTCATTGTCGTCTGAGAATATCCTCCACCACCGACATTTACACATATTCTCTGCTTTTTTTCTATATTCACACCTTAGGCAATGAAACTATCGCCTTATATACCATACCACTGGGAAGGTTAAGTCAATTTTATGGCTTGAAATTGCATCCACGTTGTGTTCATAATCAGTATTTCTTTGCCATAAATGTAAGAGTAAAGAGCAACACTGTTCCTTGTCGATCATCTCGCCTCCACCCAGCCAGCCTAGCAGCGAGAATAGGTCATCGATCCCTTACCTATATTTGTAACATTTTCTTCTGCTGCGTCTTCTTGTTACACCTGGTTGATCGTTTCATCATCCCTGTAATAATTTTTAAAAAATGTATATTTTCAAAAAATATATGTATAGTATCCTTTTAACACGCAACACGCTGTGAAAAGGAGTGTAATGACCAGCTAATACCTGCTTAAGAGACTAGCTGAAGGTCCTTGCTAAATAATATCAGTGATACTTATTTCTTCAGACGATATGAGAGATGAAAGAAAAGTGAAATGAATCATGTAATTCAATTGGTCTGAAAACTGAGAATTTCCATCCAAGATAATCCTCTTAGCTCGTCACGGGTCAATAGAGACGTGTGACACAATGAAAGGTTACAAGAAAATCTAGTGTCATCAAATTAGCGTTATAGTAATGAAAACCAATTGAGGCAAAGGAAAATACTTCAAGTTCATATTGTTTCGGCATTCTATAAGACTAATGAGGAGGCGCCAGGAATCTATAGTCGTCTTTGTAGGGTGATTAGGAGTGCAGGATCATCACCGCTCAAAGGGTTATGAGTACCCCCCTATATAGTATGAGTTCGTTAAAAGGATGATTGGCTTCAAGTGGCCTCCATCGACTCTGATTTGTCCCGGTAATCTTGCTGAGAGGACTGGATGCTCGACTCTCGTTAATATCCAAGGCTGTCTCGGTCGTTAAATAGACTTAATCATCTTAACTTTAAAGAGGAGACAACTGCAATGAATGAACATGTGATTGCAATTATATCCGAGTGTTTTATGTGAATTGAAGACATTTAATTATGCCTTTTTTTGTGTACATAATGGCTCTTCCATTGAAAAATCTACATCTTTACAAACTAAAATTCTTTGAGAAAAAATGCCTTTAAGGTTTCTACTCATGATACTTGATGAATATAAGTTTTTTATTTAACAGTAAAAACTCAGGTACATTTGAATTAAGAAAAGAAAAGAAAGGAAAGCGAGCATGTAACCGCTGTAATATATGTAATTAATATTATTAATTAAAACCATTTCTGAAAGTAATGATCAATAACTTACACTCGTATCTATATGTGGAATTCTGTAAATGTCATGCACCATTTCAGTATTAATTATTGATGTTTTCAAGTCTCGTCTGCTGCTTCCTTACCAGTGGTGATGCAGGTGAGGTGAGTTCATTAGCCACACACAGGTCATGGCAGCAAAGGACCACATCTCAAAACCACAAAGGGAGACTGAAAAAGAAATGAATACAAGACCTTCGTCGATCCGAACCTTTGACAATTTCGGTTAATTAGGAAACCCTTTCATATCTTCCTCCATGTTAGACTTGCTTCCCGGAACATGAATGGTGGAATTAGTTGATTCATTTTTTTCCCTGCACAGCAAACCATCTAAAAATATCAATTTTTTTGCATTTTGCATGTAGAAATAAACCTATCACTGCCCTTTATGTGTATATGTATATGTATGTACGTATGTGTTTATGTATATGAACGTGTTTTGAACTTGAAATACGACTCATCGAATTCCGCTTGATTCATTTATTTTCTGGAAGCCTCAGCCTATATCTCTGTCTGTCTGTCTGCCTGTACGTCTATCTATATGGTAATTATTGATATTTGTCTCTGTCTATCTGTAATTATATATATTCAATGATCCTGTTGGGCAATGTCTCAGTGTCCATTGTGTCACACCTTTGTATCACAGCTGCTCCCACCACCCTGCCATAACAAGGCCACAACACACCTTCGCTTGATAACGGCACACCACACCTTACCCTCATAGAGTTACACATCACCTTGGTCTTATAAGGATGCACATCACCTTGCCCAGCTCAGTGTTGTCTTGCCACGCCTTGTCAGTACAGCCTCGCGCCACACCTTCCTTTCCCTCCCACACAACGCGAACACTTGCCTCCATCATCACCTAAGGTTATCCAGCTGGTAGACTTGTGGTCGTAAAGCGTGGACCTTAGGTGCACTTTGACGTGGTCTGTGTGATGCATGTGAGTATCTGCGTAGTGTGAGTTTGAGTGGATAAGAACCAGGTACGAAAAAAATGAAAAAATATTACTGCAGGGAAGGAAGGATTTAATTGCATATGTTTTGTTGCTTACATTTTATGAAACCATCAAAAAATAAGTGCATAATTCCGTAATTATCTAAACAGGCAAGCTCACGCAAGCCTTAATGTGTGTGAGTGTGTGTGTGTGTGTGTATATTTGTATATATATATATATATATATATATATATATATATATATATATATATATATATATATATATATATATATATTCATATATATAATTTATATAATATATATATATATATATATATATATATATATATATATATATATATATATATATATATACACACACACATGTAACTAGCTACCCAACTATATATATATATATATATATATATATATATATATATATATATATATATATATATATATATATATAAGAGAGAGAGAGAGAGAGAGAGAGAGAGAGAGAGAGAGAGAGAGAGAGAGAGAGAGAGAGAGAGAGAGAGAGAGAGATAGATAGATAGAAAGGTAAATTGATTGATTGGTAGATAGATGGATAGATAGATATAAATAAATAAATAAATATATTACAAAATCATCTAAAACGAATAAAAATAAAGTTAAAATACAAATGCAGTAAATTAACCTCTTTCCATATTAAACTCACCTGTTTAATATGTACAAATTAGTGACGTGATTAATGATTCATAACTATTTAGCGTAGGTTTGTGAAAATGCATAGTGTATTTCCTAAAGCAAACTCATCTTCGGTTTTTACAAAATTATGAAAGTTTTATTCCATTTCTCTGTTAATTATTGTTATCCGTTGTGACTCCTAATTACACAGTTACTGGAATATATGAGAGGCCTATCAGTTACATATGAAAATATTTTGTATCCAAACGCACAAAGAACAACAACAACAAAATTCATATGATACACTTTGGTCTCACGAATCCCAGGAAATATGTAACAAGGGATTTCTGGTTTTGCATGCAACTACAGTTAAACCAATAGAGTATTTGATCCAGTGTTAAGTCAGCTAGTCAGTAGTACCTCAGTAACCATTGCAACTATAACCAACTCGACCAGCACCAGCACCAGCACCAACCCAGTCATACACAATACATCCTGGACGTGAGTTGCAAGGTAATGGTCAAAATCTCAGTTACATAGACAGCAAAACCATTAGGTATGAATATTGAACTTCGATAACAGGCGTAAATAGCATGCACGTGTTGAGTGGAGATATCACTGTATTCTGATGCCACCTGTGAAACTACATCAAAGGGGAATAGGGTAATATTTATAAAGCTAATTATAGAAGAAAAGACGCCTAGATTGGTGCCTGAAATTAATGTAGTATTATTTAGTAGTAGATTGGTGTAATAGTTTGGTCACTCACATGCTGAATGGCTGTTTGTAGCTGTTGTTTGATCGATTATGTTGCTCTTTCCCTCGCCCGTCCACAGCTTTCCTTCAGCCTAGTCTTGAGAAATTTTTTTTTTCTCTTTCTCTTTTTTTTCTTCTCTCTCTCTCTCTCTCTCTCTCTCTCTCTCTCTCTCTCTCTCTCTCTCTCTCTCTCTCTCTCTCTCTCTCTCTCTCTCTCTTTTCTGTACGGGAAAGACAGAACTTGGCAAGAAAAGGGTCAGACGTCCATGTGTAAATGTTAGGTGTTGTTGAAAGCTTGGGGAGACTCAGGAATTGTTTAATGCCTTGCCAGTAACACTTACACACTAACACATTTGCATCACGTCAACCAACTACAATAACGGAGGATGAAATATACATGTTTACTGATGTGAGCCTCGAGACGTACACGAAGGCACGTATTGTTTGCAGTCCGGTAAAATAGAAAAATAAGTTGGTACATATACAAAGAAATTAAACAAACTTAAGTCCCCATTCGGCTTCCTTCGGTTACACTAACTGCTTACAACACAATTAGAACACATCGTTACACTACGTACGTGTTTAAGTGCCCTCCGACAGTCCACTTTACGTCCCCACGACACCAAGACGACATCATAACCGCACCACCAACGCGTGCACCGTACAAAGTGCTTACAGACTTGTCTAACGCACACCTCCTCTCGCCCTTCAACATAATTCCCCTTTGCACACTGTCACCCGCACACTCACCCTCTTTCACACGCAAGGTTAATTACATTACACACACGGAAAAGTTCTTGTAATATACTTTTCACTTCATTTTTTTTTTATATTAGATGGGCAAATAGAAATAGATTAATAGCTGTAGCAACAACAATAATAATAACAACAACAACTGCATCTATAATACCATACTGATAAAGAAGACACCAGAAAAATAAATTGGTTATCCCTTACCGATTTTCAGGACACATACTTATTTTACATTAATAATTTAAAAAAATATCGCAAATAAATTAAAGTTGTTCTGAAGATTTTTTTAACAAGTTAATCGCATGACATAAGTAAAAGTTTTTAAAGAAAGAAAATTCATCATAATCTCTGTCATCATTGATCTCTCTCCATAGAACTGCTGTGATAGTTTTTGTATCTCGTTTGTGTTGCTGGTAGTTTGATATGTGTGTGGGGGAGCGGGGAGAGATTCTACACGCTAACAACCCTATAACTCCTTTTCTTCAGATTTATTAGTCATATCCCGCTGTCCTCTCCAGAGTGTGGTTGTGGTTGTGGTTGTGGTTGGGTGCGGTGTAGGGTACAGGTTTTCTCTGGCAGTGCAAGTTTTTGAATGGAAACAGCTATTTTTTTTCTTTCTAAATTAGACTCTCATTCCACAGCAAATGTAGCTTCAACCTGGAAGCAGATTATGTAGCAGTTTCAAAACTTTTTGATATTATACACTTACTAAGCTTGTAATGCAGTTAAATATTTAATGCACTTTTCTGCATCTTGTTCCTTCTTAACTTATCTCTCTCTCTCTCTCTCTCTCTCTCTCTCTCTCTCTCTCTCTCTCTCTCTCTCTCTCTGAATGCAAGCGAACTGTAAACTAATAGATGTATTTATAGATGTCTCACCAATGTTTTCTGATAGGGAACGTAAGCAGCTTGTATCAACGGTAAAATGAAGTGTTTTTTGTTTGCATCCAAAGGTGAACCGATTCTTAATGATATCTTGTTCACATTTTTTTTACCTCACCGAACGAAGCAGCACAGGATGAAAATATAATATGAGAAGCCTAGCACCATGTTTCTCACTGATCCGTCTCTTTCCCTTGCGTCCATTTGTTGGCTGTCTGAGTGGAAGCGAAGTGTTGTATCCTACTGAAACATGCATGAGTTCTCTCCTTGTGCTGTCGCCTGCAACACCGCACCGCATTTGTCTCAGCCTATGAAAAATCTGACAGAACCAACTCCTTCGGGTGGGCGAGACATTTTCAAGGGAAATCTGAACGCCGTATTGCACATTATGGGAAGCTTTCAAATACGACATATTACTGGAAGCAGAATTTTTATGTTATTGGCTTCGTCCTTCATTAACTCTGCAATATTTTAGGTTGAGTAACATCAGATTTTTATTATTATTTGTTGTGTATGTAGTTCGAAGAAGAAATATTTTCTTATGTGATAGAAAGATAAAATACGTCAAATAAATCTACATTTAGTATATAATAGACATGAAAAGCTCTCTGCGACACCATAAACATACCCAGAGCAGGGAGTTCGTGTCACTACCTCCTCTAAAAACAACTCCAGATGAAAGACAACCGTTGCTACGACCCCCTTCAAGGCGCGAACCTCTGCCATTCCATACGCAAATTTTATTCTTTGATCCTCGTCACTCTCAGCGCGGCGATATAAATAACTATTCACACACACACACACACACACACACACACACACACACACACACACACACACACACACACACACACACACACGTATATAAATAGATAGATAGATAGAGAGAGACTTTCTATTATGAGATAGTAAAATGATAGGCTCTCTCTCGCACATATTTCCTCAATAATGAATATATAGATAAAACAGATGAATAGATAATAGAATAAATAAATAAATACATAGAAAAATAAATTCTGCCTGTGATTTTCATTAGTATAACCATTAATCCATGTAGTACACGCATCCTGTTGACAAGTCCTCAAATGATTAAACCACATAGCCTACTACAGCAAAATTCACGAACATTTTGAACATGATTTATGATTTATTTTGGTTTATTTTAGTGGCTCCTTCACACCTTGCATTATTCATTATAGATCACACTTAAGTAGAAAATATATATGAATAAGCTTCTGTATAGCATTTCTTTCCTGTACAAATGATAATGGTTAGGCTATGAAGAGTTTAAAAGGCGTGTAATTAAAGGGTGGCCAAGTTTAAAGATCTTTAGTTGTTTATTAGGCTATTTTAAAAAGACCTTTAAAAGGCTTTAACTAATTGTTAGGCTATGGTGAGAGACTTTTAATTATGTATTAGGCTATTTTAAAAGATTTTTAATTCAATGTTAGGATACGTTTAAAGACTTTTATTTCAATGTTAGGATACGTCAAAAGATCTTTATTTCAATGTTAGGCTATGTTGCAAAACCTTTATTTCAATGTTAGGTTATGTTCAAAGACCTTTAATTGTATATTTGGTTATTTTGAAAAGACCTTTAATTAATTGTTAGGTCTTATTGAAAGATCTTTAATTGTTTATTAGGCTACTTTAAAAGAGCTTTAATTATATGTTATGCTATGAGGAAAGATTTTTAATTGATTATTAGGCTATGTTGAAAGATTCTTAGCTATTTATTAGGCTATTTACAAAAAACTTTAAATGAATCATTAGGCTATGTTGGAAGATCTTTAATTATTCCCTACGCTATGTTCAAAGACCTTTAATTATTTCCTTCGCTATGTTCAAAGACCTTTAATTATTTCCTACGCTATGTTCAAAGACCTTTAATTATATATTAGGCTATTTAAAAAAGAACTTTCATTCATTGTTACGCTTTGTTGAAAGACCTTGAATGCTTGTAAGGCTATATAGAAAGACCTGTAATTGTTTATTAGGCTATTTTATAAGAGCTTTAATTCATTTGCAGACTATTTTAAAAGAACTTTAATTCATTGTTAAAAAAATTTTGTAGGCTATTAATTAGGCTATTTTCAAAAACCTTTAATTAATCGTTAGGCTATGCTCAAAGGCCTTTAATTGTAAGTTAGGTTGTTTTGAAGACTATTATTTCTTAGGTTTTGTTGAAAGATCTTTAGCTATTAATTAGGCTATTTTCAAAAATCTTTAATTAATCCTAAGGTTATATTCAAATACCTTTAATTTTATATTGAACTATTTAAAAAAAACTTTGATACATTGCCTAACATTGTTGAAAGATATTGAATTCTTGTAAGACTCTATAAAAAGCCAGTCAATTCTTTATTGAGACCCTTAATTGTTTATTAGGCTATTCAAAAAAAATTAATTCATTGTTACGCTTTGTTGGGAGATTTTGAATTCTAATTAGGTTATTTCAAAAGACCTTTAATTGTTTATTAGGCTATTTTGAAAGAACTTTAATTCATTGTTAGGCTGTTAGAATATCTTTAACTGTATACTAGGTTGTTTTAAAAGACCTCTAATTTTGTTAGGCTATTTTGAAATACCTGTAATTGTTTATTAGGCTATTTTCGAAGACCTTCAATTCATTGTTATGCTATGTTCAGTTCTTTAATTATATATTAATCTTTTGTGCTTTGTTCAGCTATTTCAGACCTTTAATTCAGTATTGACTACATATGTTAAAAAAAAAAACTTTAAAGTTCTGTTGGACTATGTTGAAAGACCTTTAATTCAATGTTAGGCTATATAGAAGTATTTTTCCTTCTGTGATTGGTAAGGAAGAGTGAAAAAAAACATTCGATTTACAACCTTATACAGTTTCCCCTTTTTGTTCTTTTACTTCAAGAAAGAATAGGCTAAATGGAGCGATAGATATTGATAATATATTACCATTACCTTCGTGTCATGATACGTGTTCGTGTACCGTAGTTGTTTTGATGAAGGAACAAATTGCTAATGAAGTAAAAAAAAAATTAACTTGGATATCACACTCGAAAAGGAAAAAAATCTATCCATTAGGTTTCAATACTCTTAATTTATTTTTCATTGATGTCCATACTGTCAGCAGATACTTTAATCAACATTTCTTCAGACTCTGATATTACTGCATCAGTGTCTTAATCGCATTTCTGAATTAAATGATTATAAAATATACTTTGATCATATTATATTGTAATATATTATGTTGTAATGAAATATTATAAGAACAATGGAAGTATATGCACATTGACACATCATTATTACCACCTATGGGTTCCTCTTTCTCATAGAGTAGCTATTACCAGGAAATATGTAACATACCTACGTATGGTCTTCTATAGATATGTATGTATGTATGTACGTATGTATGTATGTATGTATGTATATATGTGTGGATGTGTATATAGTTATCATACTACATATTTTGGAAAAGAAGCAATTATTCCACTTTGATTACCGTTATCAGGACATCATAGGTAATGGTATAATAATTATTGTTCTTTAGATACAAGATAAGCAACTGATTGAAATATTTAATATGTTGACTCCTATGGACAACATTTTGCTGTCATCCCTACATTTGAAAGACTCTACTCTAATGTCCATTTATTCTATTAGTTGAAATATAAAGTTATTAATACTACGGCAATAATAATTGTCAAAATTCTCTTTTTTAATCATTAGCGCTCCTTTTGGGAGCTTATTTTCGAAAAGTTTTTGTTACTAGAGAAGCAATGTCATCATATTAATTTTTTGTTGTTGAGAAACGTTTAAAGTTGTAATTTACATGGTATTGTTCCATGAAGTTGTTGAAGGAGAATTGTAATGTTCAATGTCTGGTTACAAATCCATCTTTTGCTATCGTGACAGATTCGAAGATTTCTGAGAGTTCATTATCATTTTGCACCGAAAGGAGGATGTCTCTTGGTGTAATGCGCATTTTCTCGTTTAAAACCGTTAC
Source organism: Cancer borealis (assembly GCA_036785275.1). Taxonomy (NCBI): domain Eukaryota; kingdom Metazoa; phylum Arthropoda; class Malacostraca; order Decapoda; family Cancridae; genus Cancer; species Cancer borealis. The sequence goes on along the minus strand of JAXIVD010000654.1, from coordinate 71,346 downwards.
GTTGCCTGCCAGCTCCAATACCTCAGCAGTTAGGTATTCCATAACTGCAGACAGGTATATACTTGCTGTGACGCCAACACGAGGTGCATAGAAACCACACCTCAGATGACGACCGACACGGGCCACAGGGAACTGCAAACCAGCTCGTTGCGAAAGTGTTCGACGAAATTTTTTGACGTGTCCTGTACAAGGCTTCATGTTATAAATTTAACCTTCTTCAAAAACTGATTTAAAAGTGGCAACTTTCTACTCCGCCACTTCCCTTTTATACCCCTGAACGAGTAACCGTTCCAACCAATCAGGAAGCAGGACCGCAGTGGCATTGACAGATAATTTGCTTGATTGTGATTGGCTGATGCTCAGTTAAGTAGGTGAGCTCATGGAAGTGTGACGCTGTGGCGAGCTGTTCTAAGAAATTACAACACTTATGTAGAGTTTGTGATATGATTTTTTTTCTTTTCTTTTTTCTTATATCATGTCTCATAAAATTTTGTTGTTTTTAATAACTTAGTTATTCTTTATGTTCATTAATTTTCATCATAATTACTATTTTCATCATCATCATCATTGATGTAATACTGAATGTCTGTTGCAAATGTATGAGATTTCGTTCCCAAAATATTGATGTATTTACAATGATAATCTCTTTGATACTTATATGACGAGAATAATAATTTTGAGTGATGAATGTTGGATTATTTATAACAAAACCATGTGAAGTGGATAGATAGCCTAGTAAATACTAGGCTATCTATCCACTTCACATAGACAAAAATGTCTTACAGTACATGTCTTGTGGCTTTTCCAACATACGGGTAATTAATTATTTAACTTTTTTTTTACATTATTTGTGTATGTAGTATTTATTTAGTGTAACAATAGCCTCCAGATCACAGCCTAATATCAGCGCGAGACAATATTATAATAGGCTGCGTTCGTGTTATCTTTACTAAATTCGTGTATTCTGTTTTATTGTTGCATCTATCTTTTCATAATAAAGATTAGGCTTTCAAAGATTAGTTAATGACTTAATAACTGAAGGTGTAGTAGGATAGAAAGTGTTGATATTGTATACCAACGTATGAAGCCTATTATTTTATTTTCCAGTCATACTAGGCTATGTAATCCCGAGGTTGTCGTAAAAGTAGATTTTGACATAACATCAACAAAATATATACAAACTTGCATTTGATACTGATACTAGAAACTATTTATAAACATTGAAAGGAAAACAATTTAGATATATCATGTTAGCTAATGTTAAGCGTGATAATGATCACCTATACTGAATGCATGACCGAACGCACAGACAAATAACTTATTAATAATTAGTTGTCAGATCATTTCAATAATACTTTATGGTTTCAAGTTATAAATAACACGTATGCTTCATCCATCACTAGGTAATGATTACAGTTGTCGGAAATACTATTAGAGATTATTGTTTTACAATATATCTATTTATTAAGGAAATCCGATACGTTTCAGGAAGGAACGAAGCTCTATTTTTCTTCTGTAAGTGCACACTAAATATGTAGCATTATTATTATTATTGTTATTATTGTTATTATTATTATTATTATTAGTAGTAGTAGTAGTAGTATTAATAGTAGTAGTAGTAGTAATAATGTGTGTGTGTGTGTGTGTGTGTGTGTGTGTGTGTGTGTGTGTGTGTGTGTGTGTGTGTGTGTGTGTGTATGTGTGTGTGTGTGTGACCATGAAAACTGCGCCCAAAAAAAAGAAGAAAAAAAATCCCCGGCCAGAAAATATTAAATTCAACAAATGCAAGTTGGGAATTATTTGTTTCCAGGAATAAAATGTTGAACCGCGAGGAAACGCAAACAAGAATGCGAATGAAATGAGTGTTTTCCTACGGACACGGACACGGACGTACATTACCAGACGTACGTGTTTTTCACCTGTAGTTAGTTAGTTGAAGTGAAAGTGGACATACACACGTTATTTTCTTTATAATATTTTTTTCTGCTTTTGAACAGTTTAAAGTTAAGTATATTGTACAACATTCCAAACATTTTATCATTTAGAATAGGAAGTCTTATATCTGACATAAAAAGGTGATTAAATATCCCCCGAATTAGATCATTATTGGCACTAGTTTTGTATTTGACTTATTCAACACATTGTATTGATATGTATAATTTTTTTCAGCCTATAGGAAAAAATAAGTATAAAAGATTATCTACATTTAGTCGTTTCCCTGCTAGATTTCCGGTCGCAAAAAAAGAGTGGAAAGGATTTTTTTTACTATGTTTTCAGTAAAATTATTTAAAAAAAAAATATATAAAAAAATGTTTGTGCCTTACTTGGAACGTGAATACACACAAGCTGTGAGCTGCTTAGGTAGAGTGGCTTGAACACACACACACACACACACACACACACACACACACACACACACACACACACACACACACACACACACTAGCGGCTGCAAAATGGTCTGCCGGTTTGCATAATGACCTGCTAGAAACAAAAGGTCGGGAAGGCGCGGGAAGGGATGCATGTCTCTGCTTGTGTAATCTATTTTATAAAAGTATGCCATTATTATTATTATTATTATTATTATCATTATTATTATTGTTATTATTATTATTATTATTATTATTATTACCAACAAACTAAATTACACTTCATCGAATATCTTCCACTTACAACTTTTTCTTCTGAGATCTAATGACAATTAACCAAGAAACACTAACCTAACGTAGGAAATTAAAGCTGCACACCAAACAATAACCAGACAAGGACAGGCTCCACCACGCACCTCAGGCAGCTGCATTCAATTCATATCCGTTGTACACACTTATGAGACCAAAAACAAAATCAAGATCAAAACCATCATCAATATCACTTATAAGGTCGCTGGTCCTTATGTTCTTACAATATGAAGTTTCTTGGTTTCTCTATATGTATTATTTATTCTATTTCATCTGTTTTGTTGTCAATAATATGTCTTGATAAAGGATGAATTATTGGTTACATAGCAGTTTATTTTCAGTTTCTTTTGACATGACCAGAACAACAACTTAGAATTAGTGGTAAATGTTTCTTTCTACCTCACCTCACTTGCACATATAATCACATCCTCAACTTATTTCATAATTGCACTTTATTTGTAGACATTGGCACATATTCAACCTATTATAGTTTTATCACTCTTTCTGTGGCACCGTCTGGGTTTCACAGTATATTAATTTGTGAAGGTAATATAAGGCGGGAGGTTTCTTCACTTTACCAAACTAATGACATCTTCACGTCTTCCTTCACGCCACCTGACTCCTCTGAGGGAGCGGCATCGATGCGGGCACTTACAGATTTTCTTAGCGAGATCGATTGATTTGTCCAGTCCACTAACTCTCCAAGCGTTCACTTGTCTCCTTCTTATTGGGAAAATCCGATACATATTATATATTTCCTAAAAAGGTGCTTTGTTTATATAGATAAAGTTTCCATTTATAAAACATACATGTAAATATCTGGGTCCGTTTTCACAGATCTGTTTTTAATTGATTCATTTATTTGTGCTGTATCCTCACTCTACGAACCTTTGAAGTGTGTCTCATAAACGTAGTCGTGTATAAGTATATTGTCTTTTATATTTGTCTGTATTAATGTATATTTTGTCTGTTTTTCATGTCTTGTATTATTATGGTGATTTCTCAAAACATTCATGACATGATTGAATGTGACAAACAACTTTGTATTCAGCGCATTATAAAGATTTCCAACAAGCATCAAATATTGCGTTGGCTGTAATCAATTGAATTTGTTGTGTTGCTCTTGGCGTTTTGAGTTTACTGATAAAAACAGGATTCTACTTTCTCGTTTCTCACATGAAAGTTTTATTATTGTTATTATTATTATTATTATTATTATTATTATTATTATTATTATTATTATTTTATTATGAAGATTATTGATTTTCATAAAGTGCATGTTATATGAGACGTGAAAGATCAGACTTTTAAGCTGTATGCACCCTGAAGTATATTGTCTGTCTTGCTTGAAAATTATAGACATTACAAACACACACACACACACACACACACACACACACACACACACACACACACACACACACACAAAGAAGGAGGGAAAGATAAAAATAGCCATAGATTAGGGTGAGGGTAGCAGCGAACGATTCTGCTTCATACAAAAGTAATAGATAGATAAATAACTAAAAATAAAATAAAATAAGATGAAACGAAATAAAATAAAATAAATAACATTCATACAGTTTCACCAAAATCAATGCCACAACACCAAACCATTACCATAGTTATAGTAAACATGCTTATTTGAACAATCCACTACTGTCATCTCTGGCATCCGCTTACCTACAACTGAAATATAGAATAGTGTGAGAATGGAGGATTTAAAGGAGCGGAGTGGAGTGGGTTGGGGGTGGGTGATGAGGGGCTGAGAGTAGGTGGTACCGCGCTAGAGTCAGTCCTCAGTCTGCTGTGGGAAGTGAGTGCGTGAGGAGGGAGTGGTTGTGTGTTGGAAGCTGTGTTTGTGTTGTATGCAGCACGCTGTACACGGAATACTTTTGTGATCTACTGACAGAATACATTGAATCTCTTGGTTGTTATATATGATTGATTGATAGTCGTGTGTGGTATTATGAATAGAGAAGGTTTGTGTATGAAAATAGTAAAAAATGCTGTTTTTTTTTTCTTAAGCGAAGGACTGGCCATTGGCTGCACGGTGTAATAGGTTAAAAGCCAACACGGTTCTGTACTTCTGTCCCGTGTGCCGTGGTCATCCCTAGACAAGGCACTCTTCACGATACTCTCCGTGGCACTGTGAGGCTGGTTACATATTTACTCACACACACACACACACACACACACACACACACACACACACACACACACGTATGTATGTAAGTATGTATGATTGTATGCATGAATGTATATAAGTGTAAGTATGTGTGTGTATATGTATGTATATGTATATATATGTATATATATATATATATATATATATATATATATATATATATATATATATATATATATATGTATACACACACACATATATATATATATATATATATATATATATATATATATATATATATATATATATATATATATATTTATTTATTTATTTATATGCATATACATATATGTGTATATATATATATATATATATATATATATATATATATATATATATATATATATATATATATATATATATATTTATTTATTTATTTATATGCATATACATATATGTGTATATATATATATATATATATATATATATATATATATATATATATATATATATATATATATATATATATATATATATATGTGTGTGTGTGATAATATTTCTTTTTTGTTTTTATGTATGTGTTTATGTATTACATTTTTATTTATTGTATGTGCGTGTTTTTTACTAGTATTTATATTTTTTGTACGTGTGTGTGTGTGTGTGTGTGTTTAGAGGTGGTGTTTGTGTACAGGGAATTTTAATTCTTTGTATTTTTCATTTATTTATTTATTTATTTATACTCTACATATTCTATTTATTTCCTGTGTGCGTGTTTGTGTTGGTATAATAGTTTGTTTTTATTCGTATTGATGTTGTTATACATGTGTGTGTGTGTGTGTGTGTGTGTGTGTGTGTGTGTGTGTGTGGCCAGTGACTAGTTTTTTGTTGAATGGTAAAAAAAATATTGTATTGTTTTCTGTCAACCAGTAACCACATACACAAACAGCTTCAAAATTGAGTTAGAGACAGTTAACAGATACACATGGAGACAGCCGTAGCATTTTTTTTTTTTTTTTTTTTTTTTTTTTTTTTTTTTTTTTCTTGGTAAACAGGACGCCAGCCACCACCAACCTCACCCCAGCGGCGAGAGATCCTTGGAACGGAATGGCCGGCAGACACAAGCTCGTATTTCATTGTAGGAAAGGATTAACAACAACATTTTTTATTCTATATTTTTGTTTATTTATTTAATACATATACACACACAAGAAAACACACAGTATGTAATTTTTTTAGTTGTATCCACAAAACAGTCGTTCATTGTTATATTTATTCCTTGAATTATCTATTATCGTCGTCGTCGTTGTTGGTAGTAGTAGTAGTAGTAGTAGAAGTAGTAGTAGTAGTAATAGTAGTAGTAGTAGTAGTAGTAGTAGTAGTGATAGTAAGAGTAGGAATATGAAGGCAAGTAGTATTTAGTATAGTGTATTAATTTATCTTTACTAATAGTACTCAAGTCTCTCCTTAAGTTCTTTCCAAAGCCCGTATGTCTGAAATTTGTCTACAACTCATTATTGTCATAACGTGTGATGAGGTTAGTGAAACAGAGAGATGCTTCTTTAAGTGAAATGGTACTCAACAATACTCTGCCTTGTCACTCTGTCTGTGAGATCAAAGACATGTTGTCTTGTTAATGGCTCGTAAACTGTTTATTTGTATATGTATTATTCATTTTACGACTGGCTTTATGGACGCTCCTGGTAAACATAATGACGGAAGAAGTGCCCTTAAGTTTATGATAAGCTGTCTGGCTGTAGTATCATCCAACATTGAAATAACCGAAATATAACACATTTTAATAGAAAAAAAACATATAACACAAGAAAAATACATCCTTCATATCCTCTTGAACGAATACAAGATTCTGGGAAAAAAGAAGAAACATCATCAATTCACTGGAATCAACGTTGCATTTCCATTAAATTTCTATCAAGTTTAATGAAATTGGCCTGTTTAAAATAATTTATTCACATACCAGATTAAGTATGCAATTGATCTTCACTCTGTTTCGTTCTTAGTGTGAATTTGCTTGCGGCATATATCACCATTTAGTATTGCCATTCCCAACACCTAGATGTCACCACTGGGCTCATATCTAATGGCAAGTAATGTTCACTGGTGTTGTTTGTTGCATAGAGGCGTGCATGGTTAAGGGACATAGAGCTCCAGTTAGTCATGATCACCCCAGTTATAAGGGTGATGGATGTTCTTGGCGCGAAAACCAAACGCTAATGTGATATAGTACGTAGATCCTGGTGCCAGGCCGTCTGTCACAGCCTGGAATGGTGATGATGAATAATGGATTGTTTTACGGTTGAATTTATACCAAAAACCAAGAGTTGATGTAATTATAAAACAATACTCGTCTCCTATTTAGAAAAGATGCGACTTGACGTATTAATTTTATAAGTAGACAACAATAATGGAAGTAAGTAGTTTCTTATCGTTGTCATCTAAGAGGAAACGAAAGATTGGAAATAATGTTTCGTTCTGTTTTGCATTATTATTATTATTATTATTATTATTATTATTATTATTATTATTATTATTATTATTATTATTATTATTATTATTCAAACCCTCAATTTCAGTTAAAATGTTATATGATTCAGTTGTATCTATAACCTTTCCAACTAATAAAAGGAAATTCACAGTTATAATAATGAATACTTGATTTTCGGTGGACAGAGGAGCTGGGTGCAAGAGTGACATCTAGTGAGAGGCAGCTGCTATCACGCGGAGTCTGTGATCCTGATACAACTCCACTTTGTTAGTATGTTCTGTACCCTGACGCACGCACGCCTGTCTATGTAGATACTGCCAGCGACGGCCAGGTTCAGGGGAGAGAGAGAGAGAGTTTATTTTTTACGCTTCTGTATCCTAGTAATTGCAGCTTTCATACATAAACAATGACTACGTGAATTAAGGTTAGATATAAATATTCTTGTATGTATCTAGTTAAGGGAAGAAGTGGTGTTGATGGTGTAAGGAAATAGAAAAAAAAAGATAGAGCACAATGTTGATAGTCTTTTCCTGTCGAGGTTAGAGTTGTTGTCCGACTTCGGCTTCCAAGAGTGACGGGTTATTAAGTCAACCTCTAAACTTTTTGTCCATCTTTAAGTGCTCCAGTCCGAGTGTGTGGCGGCATTGCTTTTTGAAGACACATTGGGAATTCTTCAAGGTTGAGTGGCGACTGGTGTTGAAAATGCCTAGAGGGGCTTTGGTTACCTTGAATATACCGGAATGTTGTGAAAGGACCGTCCGTGTGTGGGTGGGTTGGGTTGGGTTGGGTTTTGTGCAATGCTCTTTGTGGTTGGTTTATTTTCAACCCATCTGACCACGCTGGAAATAGACCTGGAAAGATGCCGGTTTGGTTTGAGGAAGTGGATATTGTTACATTGTTTTTGATTATTGTTATCTTGCAAGGTATTAAGTGCAATGGTTAGCTAGTCACTGATCTCTTGCACTCTCCTGAATTTTCACAATGAAGTAGTGTGTTGATGTCTTTAGTTTGTTGTCAAGATAGAGATAGATAAATAGATAGAAATATAGCATCATATCTAGCACATCCTCCTTAACCCTATGATATTGTAATAGCATTCTTCTCCCTCAACTCATACTCGCTGTGACGGAAAAAACAACCTTCAATGTGCCTCAGCCCCATAAAAGGGATCCTAGTGAGGTGGAGCCTTAAGCGAAAGAGTATGGAAATTGCCATTAAGTAGACCATTATGTCGTGTGTAATAGCAAAATGTTGATATTTTGCGTATCCAGTTATTTGTCCCGTGAGAATCATAGGCTATTGGGTGTTTCAAAACTCACTCTTCGAAGCCTAGCAATGTTTTCTTTACCTGAGTCTGATATCATAACTAGTATGTGCTATGAGACCTTTTAAGTCAGTGGAAAATATATACTTTTAAACCTATTATGTGATCCAGGAGTTAACGAATATATCAGAATACGTATCTAGGTGTTACATGATGCCTATACAGCTGTCATTAAACTAAGCAGATAATTAACAATAGAAAGGAGAATAATATGTGCGTGGGAACAAGATCAAAGGAGTGATGGAAGTAAGTACAATGAAGGAAGATAGCAATTTGTGAGAAATTTGAGTGAGAAGTAAATGGAAAATAAATTACTGTATTATTTGACAAAAGAATGACAAGAAAAGAAAAATTAATTGGAGCAGATGAGGATGTGAAAGATGGGAATTTCTCAAAAATGTTTAAAGAAATTTTTTTTATAAAAGACAATTAACGGAATATTTTAAGGACATGATGAATGTGGACAAACAGCAAGCAACAGTGACATATTTTGGCAAAAAAAAAAATTGAATGATGCATGAGCTTGTGACATTTCAAGGAGAGGAAGCTGAAATAGTTCGTGGAAATCAGAAGTGTGGGAAAACGTTTGGGTGAAATGTTGAAAATGGAATGAAAAAAAAAACTTATTGATTACATGCATATTGTGATTACGAAACTTATCTTGGAAAGGACACAAATGAGGTAGCTGGAGACTGAATAAATGAACTGGAAAGAGAATTAGCTTACAACAAAATGTGACCCTAAATAAGTTAGTGGTAACACAGAGAATTAAGTAAATTATGTTGTAGATTGGTGTAACGAGTTGATATCGTTTAGTGAAGTACAGAGAATCAGTGAGAAAGATGTGATAAAGCGAAGGCAAGAGAGGACGATCACCTGCATAAATTGGAAGGACAATCATGTTTTTAGAGAGTCTGGTGTGTGTGAGATAGCTTTTGGAGTGTGTTAAGTTTGAGGACTATACAGAGTCTTTTATAGTGGGCACTGCTTTAAAGAGAGAGAGAGAGAGAGAGAGAGAGAGAGAGAAGAACAAAAAAACTTATAGGTAGATGTAGTTAAAAGTGTACATTATAAAGAGATACGTACTCACTATAAATATAAATACAGAAATAGATTAAAAAAAAACAAAAATAAACAATAACCGTTATATTAAAAAAAAAAATAACTGCTGCTGTTATTGAAGGACCACACCCATTCGTAATCAATTTAGTCGCCAATAAATAGATCAACAAAAAGAAAAAGAAGACAAATAGCACGCCACACCACACTCGCCGCACCAAGGCCACCAGCTGCCTAGCCAGACCACCTCGAGACGCTCGGATCTGGTGATACATAAAAAAAAAAAAAATTTCTATCATGTGCATTTTTACAGCTTTTCAATAACATTTCCTTTGGTCTGGAGTCTCAGGTGCCTCGGAAAAGTCGCGGAAAATTATTAACTATTTTCTTTCTTTTCTTACTCCTTTTATGTGTGTGTGTGTGTGTGTGTGTGTGTGTGTGTGTGTGTGTATGTGTGTGTGTGTGTGTGTGTGTGTGTGTGTGTGTGTGTGTGTGTGTGTGTAAACCGATCAGAATTGTTCCATTGCATCAGTAAATATGATAAAAGCTTCAATTATTGTATTCCATATGATCAGTTTTATTGAAAAAGTAAACAAACCATTTATCAAACAAACCAACTTTACAAAACACATTCACTTTTAATTTTTTTTTTCCAGTGAACAGAACAAAAACCTAGAAAGAAAAAAGAAAAAAAATGAAATGGATTACAACAGTTCTTGATAACCAGTTATAGAACACATTCACTCAAGTTCAAGAATCATCAACTTGCCTTGTGTATAGTATAGTGAGTGTGTTTCTAGTATTGATGTATGTGAAGAGCGGGGCCAGAGGGTGAGGACTGAACGGCAACACAAGGATGAGGACGCAAGGAGGTTACACGTCACGCCTCGTCTTGCTCTCCTGTCTGGCTTCCGTCTGTGGTGAGTGTCTGAGTTTTCCAGCGTGACGAAGTGATTCTCTGTCTGGTTGTGTTGTCTCTTTTTTTTTATATCTATCTATCTTTCTCTCATCCATTTTTTCATTAATTCATTCAACTATCTATCTGTCTATTAATCTATCTGTTTATGTCTCTCTCTCTCGCTCTCTCATCCATCCTTTTATTCATCTATATATATTTATCTAAAAATCTATATATTATTGTAACTTATTATTATTATTATTATTATTATTATTATTATTATTATTATCATTATTGTTATCATCATTAATTTAGTCATGCCAGATACTAGCCATTATATCTGTAATCTTCAAGAGGTTCAAGTTCATCCACATTCTGGCATCAACCTTGCCTTTGAACGCGAGTAAATCTGGGAGCATCTGTGTGTGGTTGGTATGAGCCTCCACAGGTGTCACATAATAAATCTTACCTGTGCTGGAGTCGACCTTCAAAGCCTACAAGAATTAAGCTTATAGGCCGACTATACAAAGCCTCCAAGAATAAATACAGTTCCTATAGCCAAGACTAAAAAAAAAAGGAAAAAAGAAATTCGTGGTGTCTGTAAAAGCAAGAACATTTTTTAAGGTTGTTGCAATAAGACTGTCTGCAGCATTTGGTTTCCTTTCCTGTTTGCTGCGAAATTACACGGTTTTTTTTCGGATTTTCTTATGTATTTGGGTTTTCTGTCGATTTTTCCTCCGTTTAAGCCGAAGGGAAGCTCATCAGATGGCATCAGTAACCATGTTTTGCATACAGAGTGTCTCATGGTGGTGTGGGTGGCTCTCTCTTGCTGTCACGTGCCATAATGGTGTTTTTTTCTCTCTCTTTCTCTTTCGCTTGCTCTCTCTTTAAAAACATAAATCAAAGCAATAAGGATTTTACGAAGCCAAAATTTCTTCGTAGTTCATTTCTGAAGAATGTTACAATAGCGTTAAACTCCAGAAATTAGATTATTAGAAATTTAGTATCTAATGGAATCGCCAGAGAAAATTCATTTATAGGGTGAAATGTGGAAGTTGCGCTTTTATGACTGACAATGATGATAATAATAGTAATAGTAATAATAATAATGATACGTATTAAAAAATAAGTATAATTAAAGTGTTGAAATGTAGCGACGTAATTGTCCAACGTTTTATCCCTGAAATTCTCTCTCTCTCTCTTTCTCTCGGGCTTGTGGTTAAAATTTTACCTCGCGACGTGATACGGAAGTTAAATTTTGTCTCCTTGTTTTCTCTTGGTTGTGAAAGTCGAGTAAAAGAAACGAGGGCGAAATAATGAGAACTTTGTCTCTCTCTACTTTGCTACTTTTACAAACTGAGAACAAAACAAAACAACAACACAAAAAATATGGAGTACCTGTGAACTGAAGATGAAAATAAAAATAAAATAATACAGCAAGGTGGAAAGTTTTGTTAGGTTTGAAAAAAAAAGTAAAATTGGGAGTGGTTTAAAAACAATGCTTATATGAGAGGGTGCAGTATTTTTTTCACCGAAGGATTATATTGCCTTGAGTCTTGAGATGAAAAGAAAAAAAGATTCGAGGCTGTTTTGGTAGAATATAGAAAGAGAGAGAGAGAGAGAGAGAGAGAGAGAGAGAGAGAGAGAGATCCCAGCAATTGCTAAGGGAATTTCAGAGAGAGAGAAAGAATCATTGCGGTGGGAGACCTACATACAACTGTGTATTTTCTGGGATGGATGCAAGAAGAGAAGTATGTGTAGAATGTATACATAGGAAAAAGACAATAGATAAAAAAGAATACACGCACAGGGACATTCAAAAGTGTTGTTAATGCATATAGAGCATGAGGAACTATCGTTAATGTCCTACAAATACTGATACTTTAAAATGGACTGCTCAGTATGAATGTTTTAAGAGAAGCAAGAATGATATCATGTGTATGGATGTGTATGCGTACGTGTGTGTTGGTTGATCATAGGTAAAGGTCGAAATGAGGTGAAAATTCGTGAAAAGAAGACTGAAAAGGGAGAAAAAAAAGGAGGATCAGAAATGTAGCCAAACGGTAGGAAAACGTTTTGTGTAAAGATAGAAAACCGTAATGGAGTGAGGTGGTACTTAGTGAAAAAGAATGTAGTTTAAAGAAGAATGAAAGACGTTTTAAAAGGCAGTTCTTAGTCCATAGTAATGCGAAGAAAGGGAGGATGTATGTGGCTACTAAAAAGAGACTTAAGTGGTGGAAGGAAAGTCAGTCGTGGTGAATGATGGGATGGGATAACGTGAAGTATTTAGTCGGAGTAAAAATATACATAATAGGGAGAAAAAACGGAGTATGTTTTTTTGGGGGAAAACTGTAAGACAAAGGATAATGTAAGGAACAGGAAGAGGTAAGGGAAGAAAATGTAAGGTAATTAGGGAGATGTATAATGTATGTTGAAATAAGGTGTATAAAGCCTGTAGAGTAGAGTGGCAAGTGTTTGGTATATAGTGGTTATTGGATACAAATGGAGTGTTTGGTGTTAGAGAACAAAGATGCAGTAGAAAACGAGGTGGATTAATCATTTCAATGGAGTATTAAATTAGATTGATAAGCAAGTGATATTAATACGTAGAGGGTTAGTTTAGAATATGAACAATTAAAATAAAGATGAATTTAATATATAGAAGGACTAGTATGACTGACTACTTGTTGTTTCACCAAGTTTAATCAACACAATAAGCATTGTCATACTAAATATGTGATAATGATTACAAGGAGAACCAGGTGAAGGCAATCTTTTATTTTCTTATGCAAATGGAAAATTGGCCAAGGGCAATAAAACTTGTAGGGAAAAAAAGGAGATTTGCCCTTAGCATGCACAAGCAACATGCATTTTCGTCGTAAACGTCATAATTTCGTCCATATAACGTTTTGACGAGATGCTTGACGTCGGGTAACAGGGACATGTGAAGGCAGACATAGTGTGGTGGGCGTTATACCAATTACCTAAACCCTAATACACACTAATGGTATGTCGTGAATGGCACTCGTGATCCGTTGGTGCCTAGACGCTGCATCACTCATCTCAGACTGACCGCAATGTCTAGTGAAGCCTAGCCTGAGCCTCGACCACCCGCCAGCCTTGCCTTCATTGTGGTGCTCATAGTGATGATGGTGATGCTCGAGGTTATATTATCAATTGATTCAGCTTTCAAACTTTTAGGTTCTCTTGTGTTGTTAATTTTTACTTTAGTTTCCAGTACATCCAGTTGGGAATCCCATGTTGAGTTCTCAGCTAAAGAAAACGAAGTGTTCTTAATTGTAGCTTCATCTCGTTCCATGTCAGACTATGGCGTTGGAAACTATGTTCCTGAACCCATGCTTAGTCCGAAGGTAGATGCAGGTATTCCATGCAGCCCTTGCTCGTCACCTAAACTGTGCAAGCTGTACCATTACATACGACTGTGTGTGTGTGTGTGTGTGTGTGTGTGTGTGTGTGTGTGTGTGTGTGTGTGTGTGTGTGTGTGTGTAAATGAGTCAGGACGCCAAGGGAAACTTTTCTGGCAAGATGAGCAGTTCAAATTCTGCTCGATTTCCTTTACTTTTTAGGTCGTACCAAACTTCTTTCACCTCTACAATTTTTGTTCATAAAGTTGAAACGAACGTTTCATTGCTTTAAGACTAAAGTTTTCATTCTTTAAAACAATTTTTTCTCCTCTCTCTTCATGGCTCGCAGATGTACAGAGGTGATGCATATGGATGCAAACCCTTCACCACATGCATTATTAGAAGCTTAACGAGTCTCTATATCGTGAACATTTGTCATAGAAAGACTAAGTGTACATAATTACACTATTAAGGCAAGATATCCAACACAGTCGACCAACGGAATTCTGTACATATTTTTTCTTTCTCATTAAAACGATAGAGAACATTTTTAGTATATTTCACAATAGTCCAAAAAGCTACCCGACTTTTATAACAAGTTATTACTTTTTAATATTAATATATTTTACTCTTTGATATGTAATGTGATATAATTGATACACTTTGGACATAAAAGTTTAATCATATTAGCATTATTAATATTGTCGATTAGTCTCACCTAGACGAGAAATATATATTGAGAGTAATGGTTCACTGTGCGTCATATAATACGTGAAATGTGGTTACGTTTTGTACTGTTACGTTACGTTATAATGTTTGTGAGGAACGTCATGAGGGGGAAGGGATAGCAGCACACAGTCGTTGTAGTGTTAGTAGCATGAGAAGGAGGAGGAGGAGGAGGGGTAAGAAAAGAGGAGAAGGAAAGAAGAGGAGGGAGACGGAGGAGAGGAGGAAAATGCACTCAACACTGGTATGCATAAAACATAATGTTAACAAATTCATATTTTACATTTAAAACAAATACTTCCAATTACCTCATTTATCTCATTGTCTATTACTTTTTCCTTCATTTAGTTTTTCAAGGAACAAGAAACGTAGCATAGCAGATTAAAGTCTTATATCCATTCATATGAGAACATAAAGGAATCGTTGAACCATTGGAGAGAACGCACACTTAGATTATTGCCACGGTGCTGGTTGGCTATTGATCCCACTTCTATAGAGAGGTGAAGGAAGAGATGAGACGCGGGCACTTGTCGGGCTTAAGGTTCATTCAAGGGGAGGGTTACAATTGAGAGAGAGAGAGAGAGAGAGAGAGAGAGAGAGAGAGAGAGAGAGAGAGAGAGAGAGAGAGAGAGAGAGAGAGGTGTAACAATGGGTGACTAGAGTCGGTCTGTCTTTATCGATAAACTCCACTGTCTTCCTTGATGGTGTGGTATTGTCTCATGGTACAGCCCGTTCGTTAGTAAGGATCCGTCACAGTCCTTGTCTCTCCCTTTTGTCTTAATACTCCTCCTTACAGCCTCCGCTAAATCACTCTCCGCGCTCATCTCAACACTCCTCCTTTATCTCTTCAAATATTCGTCGTCCTGGTTATATCCTCATTAGTAAAGACAGTGAGTGCATTTTCTACCCTTTCAAGTCGTATGTTTATTTTTATTTTTATACGTTTGTGCAATCACTGGATGAAATACCTCGAGTTTATTGTACTAAAATGTGAATTGCATTTTGAATCAGAGACCAAAGTATAAAGATTAATTGCTGTGGGGAGATTTGTTGAACGTTGCATTTGTGTGAAGAAGAAGAAAAACGCGAGAATGATACGTATCCAAGCTGTTTATTTGTATATATTTATGTTTTTTGAGCCGATAGCAGGTTTTCACATACCATTACCGATTGTTGGGTCAATACATCGTTTAGTTATTGAAGGTAACATACGCCGTCCTTCTCCTCGTTGAAACTTTCTTCCTTAGCAAAACTGCATGATCAGGACAGTAACTAAAGTGTCTTATGTGCCTGGACAGGATTGGAATATATTTGTTTTGTTAGACAGAAGAAACAAAAGAAGAAGAAGAATGATTTAAAATGATTTGCTATTCAGTTGATCAAACACAAACATTATTTTTTCATTAATATACGAACAAATCAATAGATGAAATGTATTGCAGACTGGTAATAGCACACTGCAATCTGTCCCACAATGTTTTCACGCAGTGCAAGTCATTCTTTACCTCCGTTTTAACAAATGAAAGACAAATAGTAGGAAAGGCTGTTTGAGAAGCGTTTCCCTCACCCAGATTCGCCTTTTACTACGATATAACGTCACATACGCTGACTGTTATAGTGAATATGTGCAATCTTTTATTACTTGCGACATTCAGAGCTTTAATAAACATACTTGCTTTATGAAATTTCAGTTGTGTATAGTTTATCATTTTTACGACGTATATTGGTGTTGCATTATATACCCAGCTATCTATTGACCCCTTGAAGTGTAAGTAAAGTTAACCGTTGAAATGGCTCATGATTCAGATTCACGCCATTTGAGTTGCCCGCAATGAATCACGTCCAACGAACAGGCAACGCTTATCACCTCACCACCACAAACACAAGGAAGGAGAACGTGCCTCAAGAAAGAAGAAAATGGGAAATATCGGACGCGTGGAAATTACTCGTGGACGCTGATAATTATGAAAGGCTGTCAAGAGCTTTTTTTTCATATTTCTTTAAGGTTATTTTATGTTTTTTAATGATTTGTATTTCTGTGATTTTAGTTACCGCCGTTGTGAAGGCGATTTTAATATTGCATCATTTTAATACAGTTATCATTTTGTCCACGTATAATATGAATGCGCTGCGCTATTCTACACGACCAGTGAGTAAAGTTTATATTTCCTCTGCTCTGAAAACCCCGGAGTTAATAATAAACATTGTCTCCTGCCAATCAATAGCGTAATGTTCCTGTTTCCTGACGAGAATCTGCTGAAATGAACACACGAGATAAGGTAATTATGTTCTTGTATATAAGTTCAGGAGACTTCAGGAAGCTTGAAAAGTGCAGTTTAATATCTTCTGAAAGTGTTGTGTTGAAGTAATAGAAGCGAAAACAATGTTCGACAGATATCCAATTGTGTGGTGAGTGCATCTCGTGTACGCTGTAAAAGAGTGAGGAAAAGAGAATGTGGGGAGAGAAATTCTTCGTTTTTATGACGTTTATTTTGATGGCGTGAAAATGTGAAGAGATGAGTGTTCTTATTGAGTGTGTGCATCGACCTATTACACATTAGCTGGTGGTAGTAAAAGATTGCGAATGTTTTTTAAATTTGTGTATTTTAGTTAATTTAGACGTAACTCAATTAGGATTAATGGTGGTATGAAGAGACGTATGTCATCTCAAGTTGAATATCATTATGTCAGTAGATTGAACTACAATAATATAACTATACTGGCAAAGGAAAAAAAAATATAAACATAGGAAAGCTAAAAAAAAGATTAATAATGAAGGCTTAAAACATGCAAATTATCATTATTATTTATTTTATTTATTTTCGTCCCTGTTTTTTGGTATTCTGTAATGAGAGTACCTTTAGGGCAACCATGGAACAAGACTAACATTTTGCTTCCTACATACTTTAATTAATGTGGAACTAAGTACAAATTAATGAAAGACTAGTTTGTTAGGAGACCAAGTCCTTTGTACCTTAAAAACTAACATTATCAAGAATCTTTGTAACGGAAAAAAATATCATGTGTCATTATTTTGCTTGCACTGTCATGTGTTGTTGTTTTTGATGTGTGTGTGTGTGTGTGTGTGTGTGTGTGTGTGTGTGTGTGTGTGTGTGTGTGTGTGTGTGTGTGTGTGTACTTTCATTTACTTATCCACTTGTAATTCCCATCGTGTAAAAAAAAATGTATGTTTGTATTGGCATGAGAGATGAATATTGTGTGTGTGTGTGTGTGTGTGTGTGTGTGTGTGTGTGTGTGTGTGTGTGTGTGTGTGTGTGTGTGTGTGTGTTCGTACGGCTTGGTTCTATTGCATCATTGTCATCTGTGAATATTGACGTAATTTTGACAACGAGGCAGCGTAAGGTAGAGTGATTGGTATCCGAAACTGTATTATTTTTGTGATCTAATAATAATGTGTGTGTGGGTGTGGGTGGGTGTGTGTGTGTGTGTGTGTGTGTGTGTGTGTGTGTGTGTGTGTGTGTGTGTGTGGGTGGGTGTGGGGATGGGGGTGTGCGTCAGGTGTCGTTTATAACCTTATATAAAAAATTATAACTATTTGATCAAAAACAATGTCGAGAGAGAGAGAGAGAGAGAGAGAGAGAGAGAGAGAGAGAGAGAGAGAGAGAGAGAGAGAGAGAGAGAGAGAGAGAGAGAACTAACATGGGATATAAAAACGTTAAGAGAAGCATGTCTTGAATTCCATCACAAAACGTTCCGTACCGGCGCTTTAAAATGCATAGTGACACAAGTGCATCACGAGACGGTGAGAGACGAGAAAGAAACGAGTGTGTGGGCGTGGGTGAGGGTGGGTGGTGAGGGAGCTTCTCACCTTCTATTTTCCACCTTGCAACCTATTTATTTCCTGCAGAGACTAAACTATTCTCTTGGTAAGTTCGTCTGTTGGAACCAAGAAGAATATGGACATCGGTCTTTGTTAGCATTCTTCGACATTCCATTGATTTCTCGTGTTCACTGACACTCTACTTCATCAACTCTTTGTGCTGCTAGAAACACTGCAATACGTTCCTTTCAAGGCCACATGTATTACACGACTTTGCTTTATACGTATATATACATAGACAAATCTCTGTTGTCATCCTTTTTATTGGATGTATGTACAGTCGCACTAGGAGGTGATGTCGCCTAATTCAGATTGTTTCTGGCAACTGCACCACCGAGGGCATTCATTACTGGCTTTATTTATTTTTATCATAATTATTTATGACATTAGAATCCATAAACACACATTTTAGATACACCAGTAGAATGCAAATAATTGTTTAAAAGTAGTATCAAGTCAATGCATCTGGTATATAAAGAGGATATAGCAATAGTTATTTAATAACCAATATAAAAATTCCAATGACAAATACAGTAATCATAGATTAGTTACCAGTATGTGAAGACAATATATTACTAGTTATAGCCTATTATAAATATTGAAAACATATTTAGTAATGTATTACCAGTATTTGATGACAGTTATTATAGCCTATTACTGGTATTTGAAGATATTAAGTATAGCCTATTACCAATATTTGAAAGTATATTAATTATATTAATTATATATTTTCTATATACATAACATATATGCAATAACATTACGTGCTGCATCACCATCCTTCACGACAGTTAACTGCATGGACGAAACACAACTGCATTGCTTGCTACATCTGTGTCACGTGTAATTATACTTATTTATGAATTCAATTTTCCTTTTTTATACCATCACGCCTCGCCATCGAGGGCATCACACACAGACACTCGAGCCGCACCGAAGATGTAACGTTAATGGATTTCTAAATATGCTGCTGCTGTCAGTCTCTCCTCATCTTTAATTGATATTGCCGGCCAGTATAGGGAGCTTGTTCATTATATTTCTCATTGGCGTGAATATTACAGTTCTAATTAGTAAGTGGTGTGTGTCGCAATTCTCATAATGTTTGCACAGAGCTCAGTACCATCACGCTGGGATTTTTTCCCCCGAATGCAGGCGTTAGTAAGAATATATATATATATATATATATATATATATATATATATATATATATATATATATATATATATATATATATATATATATATACACACACACACACACACACACACACACACACACACACACACACACACACACATGTGAAGGGCATCCCATGAACTCGTCCACAATTTCTTCCTCAACACTTCAAGGTACATGTGTTCTTGAAGTGAGTGCCTTAGAGAGCCAGGGAGGTGAAAGGTTGTCATCGGCTCCTTATCGTGTGGCGGGTGTTGACACGTCGCGTCACGCTGTCATCAACATGAACGAGTTGGTTATTTGTTGTGAAGTAATTATAACTTTACTGGTGTGGTGTTTGACTTGGTTTTCTTCTTTATTCACGAAGCATTTCATTAGAGTTTGGCTTTGACGTGACTGTATGTACAACACGTTACAGATGGGATTGTTACCAGTCTCAAAGTTAAATATCTAAGTTCGATCTGACGCTGATGTTGCCCGATACACTGTTATTGCTTTACGTATACTTCAGAGAAATTTTATCTCAACCATAAAAAAACTAAGTCATGTTCTTCATATTACTCATACAGCTAAATGCAGGAATTCCAAGGTGTGTTGATTCAGCGGAAGGAGGCGAGACAAGTGTGGGAAGAAAACGGAGAACAAGGCTTGCAGTAATCATTTTTCGTCCTTAATTGTGATGAGCAAAGTGAAAAAAAGTAGCGTAATTGCAGCGGTGTCCAATTCTTGCTGATGTGGATGAGTCTTGGAGTAATAAGGAAGAGTTGGTGGTAGTATGACCTTGGCTGTCTGTCTACATGAGTGTATAACCTGAGCTGAGTGTACGGTTGCTCCCTCTAGCCTCCCTGCCCTCGCCTTACCAAATTCCTTCCCGACAAAAGACGAAGAAGGCAACGCAGCAGAATATTTGTCTAAATTTATTTGTTATTTCCTGGAAGTCACTGAAAAGGGTCTTCATAAAGCTTCATATTAACCATCCCGGTGACTTATTGCTATGTTATCGAGGTTGTTAGTAGAGAAGAGTATAAAAGGAAAGCCTTCTCAACCGTGATTTCCATACAGGCTGCCTCGTTCGCTGCCTATCCTCGCTCCTGCCCTACCCTCATCCACTTACCCAATATTAATGGAGTTTCCTTTATTATGAGGAGTTTTGATGATAAAAGAGGGAAATATTAGCCAGGTTATATCCTTCCCTCTATTGACTCCCACTTCCCCTTTACCTCCCCTCAGCACTACTTCACTTTCACAGCACAGCCTCGGTAATAAGTTTCACTCCTTTTTTTCCCTTTCAGATTTCCTCTCTATTGAACTGAAGGGAATAACTACGCTCACCATATAAATGCTAAGGTGTAATATAGATACTTCCAAGCGTTGTTATTTTTTCTAACGACACTATATTTTGAGTTATACTAATATTCATGTTTCTTATCGACATTACTGGAAAAGATTCTTATTTTTCACCCTCTTTGTACTTCAATTATTTTTTTATTCTCAGCGTTGCATTTATACATTCGTGCTTCGTGTGTGAATATGAGTTTTATACATTGTGCTTTGAAAAGGGATGAGCGTGGTGGGGTGTAGGAATTAGATAATCAAGGAAAGAACGTTGAATGGACGTCATGGTAGAGTATCAGCCATCAGCTTTCTGCATATAGTTAAAAGGTGCACTGATATTATAAAAACAGGGAGGATGTAACGCTTTTGTTGGCGAATACTATTTCTATTTTGATGTTGGATTCCTTGCCCCACTGAAAAAAATGAACAATTGATTTCTTACGTACAATTTATTATTATTATTATTATTATTATTATTATTATTATTATTATTATTATTATTGTTATTGTTATTACTATTATTACTATTATGATTGTTTTGAACTAAGTTGCTGAAACGAAATGTTGATTGAGACAAGAAAAGTAAGTAAGTAAGCATCAGTAATAAGAAGTTTGATGAACACTTCAATTACAGATGAAATGAACGCAATAATTTCGATCCAGTTAATATGAGCAATTATTACAAATCTCATATCGTTGGGCTACAATTCCACATGGTTTGCAGGCAATAATTTCGCTTGGACTGGTGATACACAAAGGAATTTTTCTTCATGTTTGGTCTCCGTCTATTTCCTCGAGTTGAAATGTTGGTTTTATTGCTTCAACAAATGTCTCGCCTTGTCCCATGACGTTCCTCGTTTCATTATGAGCTTAGATAGATTCTCTTAACTCGCTGCAATGTGTCTTTTTTTTTCGTTTTCCTTCTATCATTTTACTTCCACTGTAAATTGATCCTTTCATACCTATTCACTATTTTTTCTTTTTCTCTTTTCCTTAATTCTTTTCACCTCAATTCACGCTCTCCAAGAAGATGCATCTCCATTCCCTTCGGGCATTTTAATTTTCTCATCCTTTGTGCGTGTAATTGCACGTGCGTTTCCCGTGATGCACTCCAACGCTGTATACCAAAGCGTCTGTCTGTCTGTCTGCCTCCACTCCTTCACCTCCAGGGGCTCACGATAGAGCAAACTTTCCCACTCTCGAACAATTTCCCTTAACTTCCTGCAGCTCAGAGAGTTAGCTTACTAGATACCTCCTCCGTCACCTTCACCATCGTCCGCCCCATGTGAAAGAAAATATATGTCTGTCTGCCTAGCGTCTCTTACGGCGAGGAGTGACTACAACGAACCCTCTAGTAATATCTAAAGAACGAGACTGATATACGTAAAGCCAGAGTAAATCCTGTAATATTTTGGTACACTAAGCAAAGCAATGAAAGGTAAGTGACACTATAAATGGTATTTTTTATTACATTTTAATCTCTCCCTCGCTTGTGAAAAATTTAATGACTCCGTTACCCTTCTCAAGTGGCTTCAAGTGAAACTCTGTAGGTCCTTGATTATGTTAATTGTGTCCACGAACTCGTCTACCTTATGGTACACTCAGCAAAGTGGACCCAAGAGGAGAATACGAGTTAGTGAATGGAGAGTTTTGCATCTTTGTGAAATTATAACTTGTAGTAAATTACACGTATAGGTAAATATAGATTTTCTCACGTACAGGATTTTTTTTTATATCGTTTGTGAACTTATAATTTGTGGTGAATTACAGGTATAGTTTCATATAGATTTTCCCATAAACAGGACTTTTTTTTTAATATCGTTTTGTCTGGTACGTAAAGTTTTTAGTTGCATAAAGTGAGACTCTGAGCTACTAGTGAAATATTTGCTCGTTCCGACAGCGAAGGAAATTATTCTCTTATCATGAAGTGTTCTAAACAAGCTTGAAAGGAACCCGGAGAGCTGTTGGTGCTAGGCAGAGCATTGTGTGTGTGTGTGTGTGTGTGTGTGTGTGTGTGTGTGTGTGTGTGTGTGTGTGTGTGTGTGTGTGTGTTTCTAAGAGAGACAGAAACAGAGACAGATGGAACAATAAGAGGATAACACCTAAGCTATGTAAATTCTCCGCAATAGCTCTCTGCTGTCAGTCTATCTTTTTGACTGAATAATATACAGAGCGTTGGGTGCAGAATACTTTCCTATAATGAGACCGAGTGAATGAAAGCCCCATCAAATACGTATGTTCATTATGCTTTTTTTCTTTTTCATTTTTCTTTTTCTTCTGGAGGTCTAGACTGTCCTTCGGGATGCAGCAAACGGGCTACGACGAGCGAAACGACACTTTCAAATGAGTCGTCGTCTTCAGGGTGGAATTGAACCTCATAAAAGCCTCGCAACACCATTACTTGCCTCTGCTTTCCTAGAGCTGAAAATTATTCATAGATATGCATAGACGTCATGAAGATAAAAATATAAAAAAGTAAAGAGTGCTATCGATCATTCGTAATTTTGATGCTACAATGACTATGACTTTGCGTTTATGATTTAATATATTTGAATGAAAGAGAGAAAGAGAAAAAAAAGAGAGATTAATATTTTAGTCAGCCTTTTGAACCATTGTCTTACATTTCGATTTGATTTTCCTGCTAGAGGCTAAAAATGGTGGTTTCGCTGAAAACGAGAATGAAGATCTAATTATTTTTTCTAAAGAACTTCAAAGCCTACACGTTTTCTTCACGGTAAATAAAAAAAAAAAACGTTTGTCTGTCTGTGTGGGAGTGAGTTTCATGTTGTTCCAAAGAATCTTAAACCGCCCTGGGCCATCTATCTCTTCCTCATAATAAAAAAGAAAATATAAACCACCACTAACTTTACTTTTCAATCCAAAATGAGGTCAGAATGAAGAAGAAAAAAAAAATCAAGGCTGAATAGTGATGATTCATATTCAGCAAGTCATGTGTTTAATTAAGCTCACTTTTCCTGACAACTTAATCTAAACAACGACAAAATGAGGCAGATGTCCCCGCCAGTCCACAGGTCGATACCACACCACTCTCAGGCGCGGGGAACGGAGACCAAAGAGGGCTTTAGGTCACCCTTCGAGTTGGAGTACGATGGAGTGCATGGCCGGGATGGGACGTCACCCTCATACCCAGCTTAACCGAAGCCGTTGGACTAACTCAAACCCTTCTGTGATATATCATGCTGACAGTGACGGTGGGTGGTGCCTGACACTCCCGTTGCCCTTGTGTGTGTGTGTGTGTGTGTGTGTGTGTGTATGTGTGTGTGTGTGTGTGTGTGTGTGTGTGTGTGTGTGCGCGTGTGTGTGTTTGATCGTCAGTATCTATACCATGTGTGCCGTGCCTCTCATATACAAACCTCCGTCTATAGTATCTGCTGCGTGATGGGGGTTTTTTGTTTTTTTAATATAAGTTGATAGAGAAAGAATGTGGTTCATCCCTCCCATAACCTGACATTCTCTGGTCTCCTTACAGTCATCCCAGAGTTGAAAATGGAGAGCAGGTGATATTAATTACCTGATGAGAGAATCATTAATTTATTTCATGAAGGATTTTATTAATATTGTTCAATTAGTTGTTCCACGAGGTGCACTGTAATCCTGAGGTGATGGAAATTAAAGAAATGGGAGAGAAGAGTGATCAATTAGATATTATTCTATGTTAATTAAATATTGTTTTATGTTAAATTATGAACCGAGGATTATGATTGGCAACCTTCCATGATTCAACGTATGTTTAATGAATCTGCGTCAATAATAAGCTATTCAACAGGGTTAGAGAAAAATGTTGGCTACTTCTTGTCTTATCATCCGAGAGACGACGATGAAAGAGGAATGAAACTCCTTTGTGAGGGAAGTTACAAATAGATTCTAATTAATCAATTATATAAAGGAAGACTTCTTTTCATCCGACTTTAATCAGACAGTCTGCCTTGATGTGTGTGTGTGTCTGGTTTTTTTTTTTTTCTCTCTCTCTCTCTCTCTCTCTCTCTCTCTCTCTCTCTCTCTCTCTCTCTCTCTCTCTCTCTCTCTCTCTCTCTCTCTCTCTCTCTCTCTCTCTTTTTCTCTCCTCTTTTTTATTCTCTCTCAATGCGCCAACTTCAGCAAAGAATTGAGACCGGATCCCCTTCGGAGGTTCTTGGTGCAAAGTCAATCCTTCATCTTGCTGCTGCTGCTGCTACGCTCTTTCATCGTTCATTTGTCTTTCATGCCTCAGCTGCTCACTTCATGGTATAAATTTTCATCTTCCTCATCCTTCTCATCCTCTTCTTCTTCTTCCTTCTCCTCCTTCTTCCGTCATGCGCACATATTTTATCCTTTCCTGACCCCTCATCTTTCTCTCTACCTTCCACTCTCCGCTCCTTCCGCTCCCCTTGATATATGTGCCATTTTTCTGTTGTTAGTTTCTCCTGCTTGTCATTTTGGCTCAATTCCTGTCATTTCCTTCACTCATTTCTCCCCTGCATCTATCTGTTTTTCCTCATCGTTGCTGACACAGACTTTCCTGTTGTTTTATTTGTCTTTCATTTGCCTTGAGCTGCTCCTTATTTCATCCCCTCCACTACCGCGCTGTACCCTTCCCTGATCGCCTGTGTGTAATTAATGAGCAAGAATCTGATTAATTCTTGCGGACCTGGAATCCCTCTCCGCTGCCTCAGATCTCTCTCCTCATTCCTCACGTCCGTCCACGACCAGGGAAGGAAAGGTAGTTTGAAGGGCATTTCTGAAGGGAAAGGAATTATTATCGTGCGCTTATGTATATACGATGGAGATAAAATGTAGGTTAGAATTTATGTGAGAGAAAATTAGATTATCGAGCGTAGTAGTGAATGATAAAAAGTGTTCTGCGTTTTCGAACTAGATGAGTGATTTAGAAAGCTCATTTAACCACTAATTAAAGAATTGACGTAAATGTTGCCGTGACGCTGTGAAATTAACTTTGACGACAGAAGGGAATTCGACCTTTTGAGAGGATAGAACAATGCTAAATGACGAATGAAATGAACTTAGACATTTTTTTTTAATACTAATCACGATTCCTGATTAATGTGGAAGGTAAGCTTCATTAAGCCTAATGAAGTTGTGGTAAGCGCAATAAAGGAAGAAGTTCACTCTCTTGATTAGTATTCACTTCAAATTAATTTTATTTCCCCGAACCTTTTTTTTCAACATTCTTTCATTATCGTGTTCATGGCAAAGAAAGGGGAAGTAACATAACAAACATACATTACTATACATTATAAGAAATCATCCCTACAAGGTCAGATTCATGTCTAGATAAAAATAAGTCAAAATTCCATGCAGTATATTGCCTTACGTGCAATTCCAACTCTGAAAATTATGAAAACTACTCTTAGTGGGTCGTTGGTCTCAAACTCACTACAGAAAGATAGTCATTTAATTAAATTCACCGGAGATTTACAAAGGAATATCAAGAAATGCTGCAAAATCATAATACATGCTGAGTCTGAAAGCACAGTTGAGGGGATTGTACAGGTCACGTTAGTCGAGGCAAATCAATGGATCAAAAGCTTGGGAGGAATCACCGACCCGGGACGTGTGACGCGCTAAGGAGAACTCACCGAGGAGGTTCCGGGTGAAGCTGAATGATGAAGGATGTTGGTGCGCGTGGGAAAAAGAAAGAAGAGAAACCCATTTTTCAGCTCTTGACAAGCGCGTGGCTCTTGAGAATTTAAAAAGAGTGCGACCACACGGAGACTACTTTTTTTACTTTGTTTTTTGTTATATTGTAGTTATATTTTCAAGTTTGTCTACTCGTCTCACAAAGCAGTATTGGATTACTTCACCACAATATACTAACCAAATCTAACCTAACTTAACCTAACCTAACTTAAACTAATCTCACCTAACCTCACCTCACAAGCAGCATTGAATTACTTCATCACCATACACTAACGTCCTTTAAGATGAACGTCATTCCTGTCTGTGGCCTCAGGTTGCCGTGACCTGAGGCTGCACAATGACTAATCCTTGCCTTGATGATACCTCGTACCCGTAAACCAGATGTAAGAGCCGCCACCGCTTACTACGAGTCTCACAGCCGTTATGCCTCCCACCAACAAACCGAACCTTGATATGACAGGGTTGAACGCACCTGTACTTGATTAGGTACGGTGGGTGGCGGTCAGGTGCTCGTAATTATTTAATACCTTTAATTGGATGTGAAATTTTTTTTTTTTTTTTTTTTTTTATATAGAGGAGGAGGAGAGGCGTATCAATACACGTTTATTTGTGCAATGTTGTGCATACGCTGCCTTATTAATTAGTAGTGACGCCGTTTATTCTAGTGTTATTTTACCAATTATTCCAACACTGAATATTCATTGTGATGACAGATATATTGGAACTCTGCATGTATTTTTGTAATGCTACCACTCTTTTCGGGAGGATTATAAAAAATATACTTATGCTTGGCTTTTCCAAGTATTGAACGAAAGTTATTAGATTATTATGGAAAACTTTAATAATAGTTCGTGTGTGTTTGCTATAGTGTTTTGCAATTCTATGATATATTCTGCACAGGCGACAACCCTCACAACCTATAACAACCTCACTCATTAGCATCACTGTCCCCTTGTGGACCTGAACGACAAGTTTCTCTTTATTCCCCGATCACAAAACCTTATAAGATGAAGAGAGTCAGTTCAGAGCATTTCACTTTAGAAGAAATGTCTTTCTATATTGTTTAAACCTCAAATCCAATACGAAGTAATTGCATCAGCTACATACTCAGAACAATTATGAAAATGGGACATATTTTTAAGGTTTTAGTTGCGTGTGATAGATATTACATGTTAAAAAATAAGCTTTATTCGCAGTTTAAATCAGTTTTCATGATTTTCATTAAAATCTATTCATGTATCTACTCCTCCAAGACTTTTTATATGTACAAATCCCTTCCAATGCGAGTCTAACATTAATTAAGCAACTGGTAAAAGGTAAAATATAAATAAAATAAATATATGAATGTCTTTCTGTCACACTGAGTTACTGGATATGATATGTAGTATAAAGTCATAAAATTGCAATCGCTTTTCATTTTAGCTTCATATATTTGTACGTAATATTACTGACATACGTTGCATCGCTATTAACGAATTGAAGGAAGTGTGTCTGAGGAAGCTTCATGGATGTGTCACAATACTGATGTGTTGTTTGGATTTGTTTAACGAATTAATGCATATTAACAAAGCCCAACGATTGGACTTCAATACTGACTTTGGCCTCCGCTGCAACATGACTATTTTTAAATGTATCAAGTCATGCGTCAATAAAATTAGCTTTAAAATTTTGTTAATGATACAGTACTTGTCCATTTATACCTCACCCTCATAGTTATGCTCGTTATGTAATGTAATGATGCATAGACAGGATAAAAGTATTGCATGTTTATAACGCACCACGTGTATTGGGAATCAAATACTCACTATTGTGTAAAGATTTTACATGTTATAAAGGTCAGGTTATATTTATCTACAGCTGTATCAAAGTGTAAAGTTTATAAAACATTCAGACATACAAATAACTACGTACTACATATCAAGAAAGAATGTTTATGCTCAACGACTATTACCTTTCCTCACCTTGCTGCCGGGCCTCACCGAGCATTAGGAGTAAGTAATAGGACAAGGGGAGAACTTCATAACATCTAATGAAACCTACAACTTAAAAGCCGGGCAGATTTTTCCTGCGTATCTTTCCCAAAGTATTTATGTCCTCAGTATAGAAAAAGAAAGTGGTGGGTTGTGTGGTGGGGAAGACAAACATAACTAACTTAAATTTCAAATCATCATTAATTAAATAATAACTTTTTTTAAAGAATTGTTTTTTAAGAGTACTGCAAATATTTGTATTCATCATATACCAAGATATAAATGATTTACTTCAACATTAACTTAGCAGGTTAGCATATCGATTTCTTTGTACATTTACTTGTATATTGAATGTTAAGGAACTGTTATCAATATTTTATTTTGTATGTTAGGGTTATTTTATATAATTTTTTTTTTTTCTGTGTGTGTGCGTGTGTGTGTGCTTGTAATTACAAATATATTCTCCGCTACAGTTGTGGACGTGGAGGGATTCGCGAAGCAGCTGGCATGGGCGACACAAACCTTGCAAAGCCTTCCCCTCGCCAACCATCCTTCGCTCCAGGCCTCCATCTCTGAGGAGGAAGGTGGTGCCGGCATGCAAGATAGTAGTGAAGATGGACCCTACTTTGTCTCGCCGCCCCTCAGCAATGTCAGCACCAGAGTGGGTCGTCCCGCCGTGCTCACCTGTGTCGTGAAGCACCTGGGAAGCAGACAGGTGGGTGGTGCTGAAAATAAAGTTGATAGAAAACTTGAATCAATGTCACCGCATTTGTAAAGAAAATTATGGGTATCTTGTCAGGTTTTCCGTTATAAATAGCCACAGTAAAGATCCACAAACTAGGATGAAGTATGTTGAACACCTCTTCACCACAGCCAACCACCATTACCATGTTCGGTTCACCTTTGCCTTGGGTTCAGGTGTCGTGGATCCGAGGCCGTGACCTGCACGTGCTCAGCTCGGGTCAAGTGACGTTCTCGTCGGACGCGAGGCTCAGCGTGTCTCACTCTGAGGACTCATGGACGCTCACCATCAAGTTTTCACAGCCTCGCGACGCTGGCACCTACTCCTGCCAGGTCAACACACAGCCGCCGCTTGCAGTGCTGTATAACGTCACTGTTGTAGGTGAGTCAACAAGATCACTAATGATATACAACTGTAACACTATTGGATTCGGAACCCACACATATCAGTATTTTGAGTTTGCATGTGCAGGAACACACACACACACACACACACACACACACACACACACACACACACACACACATATACACATATACACACACACACACACACACACACATATACACACACACACACACACACACACACACACACACACACACACACACACACACACACACACACACACACACACACACACACACACACACGTTTTTATCCTAACTTGGTGGTCACATTTATTTCTCTTATTTTTTTACTTCAACTTATAGTAAAAAAATATTCCATTGTTTTAAAATTTACAGTTGCTTTTTTGCGAGTACTTTAAAATTATAGTTTACTTGAAATATAACATCGACATCGTTTTTTTTTATTCATAGTACTTGATCCATAGTATGCTGGGTGCGTTCTTGGTTCCATTTGGGTATTATCTTTTCTTCATTCAAAACATTCGTATCTAAATGTTTAATTCCATAAAATCGGTCATTCTCCCTTTACTTTATTAGCCTTTTCCCTTTCTTACTTCCACAGCCTCTCACGCGAACCCAACCCTGAGTGCCCTTACCACTTACCAACAGTGCTTCCACCTTTATCCTGGAAAGCTGCTTCAATGATAGACAAGCGTTTAGTTTTCATTCTTTTTACCTTTATCCAGAAACGTAATACCTGCTTCACTCCCCTCATGCCACAAGACTTTATTTTTCTCCTAAAAGGGAAACATTTGCTCATTTCATCTGATGGCGCACTCACCGCAGAGGTTGTGTACCTTTGGTTCAGACGCTTTTGAATTGTTGTTGTTTACGCGTGAATGAACTGCGAGTACCTGAGAGAGGAGATAGTTGTACCCTGCATCGTCCTTGTTTCAGTTTCACTTGAGAGAG
The DNA here is from genome assembly GCA_036785275.1 of Cancer borealis. Taxonomy (NCBI): domain Eukaryota; kingdom Metazoa; phylum Arthropoda; class Malacostraca; order Decapoda; family Cancridae; genus Cancer; species Cancer borealis. Next base: position 40,624 of record JAXIVD010000654.1, on the reverse strand, counting down.
ATGATACACACACACACACACACACACACACACACACACACACACACACACACACACACACACACACACACACACACACACACATCCCCCCCTCACACACATACACACACACCTTCACACTGCTCACCGCCTTTGTTTAGCTCCAGGTTCATGCCGGAGGTGACTTACACATATACACAACCTTTGATCCCGTTGTTGCCGTAACAAATTTGTGACGTCCTCAGCAGGTGGGCGGCTTCAGCTAATTAATAATGTGCTAGGTAATACCTGTGCAAGTGTACGTGTGTGTGTTTGTACCGGCAGAGGCGCGGGCTAACATTCTTGGGAAGGAGACCAGATATGTGCAGTCCGGCAGCACCGTCGCCTTGGAGTGTGTCATCAAGGAGCAGCTGGCCATCCCTGGTGAGTGTTCAACAGCTGACGCACTAACATAGGTATTTTTCTTTCCTTAGGTAGGCGTCTTATAGTCATTCTGAAAAGTTAGATGGAAAGTATATTACTGAATTGTGATGAAGAGCAGGATATGTTTTGTAATGTAATGTCAAACAGGTATATTTTTTATTTATTGTAGACGCTTAGTTTACTAGGAATCGTTATACCTCGACTGTGGTACAAGAATTATTTTGAGTTTGTTGACGACTGGTAATAATTAGAACTTGTCTTTCCTCGCTGGAAACCCTTGTTTTTGCAACTTTTAATCACTATCAATATTTTTTTTTCAACGAGGTCATGGCAACCACCAACATATATTTTCACTACACATTATAAACTTGGGTTGGTAAACAGCGTTATTGAATTCATCTATTTTTGTTTTTTCTAACTGCGATGTAGAAAACTTTAGGAATTCTAAAAATGTTGTAACGTAGGTAGATCTCATTACATAATTTTACTTATTTTTTTCCTGCAAGTTACGGAAACAAAAATTATACTTTTATAGTCACATGGTGCGTCGGAAATTTTATTTATTTTTTTTCGTGTAGAATATTTGCCGCGGTAAGATTTAGTGTTTCCAATAGCTAGTCATTGTCGAGAGAGAGAGAGAGAGAGAGAGAGAGAGAGAGAGAGAGAGAGAGAGAGAGAGAGAGAGAGAGAGAGAGAGAGAGAGAGAGAGAGAGAGAGAGAGAGAGAGAGAGAGAGAGAGAGAGAGAGAGAGAGAGAGAGAGAGAGAGAGAAGAAAAAAAGAAATAGAAGAATACCGGCCGGTGTTTGTGTGTTTGTTTGTTTTGAGATTGTCTGTAAGTGACTTTCTTGGAGTTTCGAATCGCCTCAAGTCTTTATTGCCAAGTATTAAATCAAGTTTCGAGTCTTTATTGGCAATTCGCAGGTCGTGTTGAGTCCTTCCTTGGCGGGAATGAGAAAATAAAGTTCTCCATCGCATTCATTTTAATCTTCCAGTGATTTTAAGAACCTCTACCGCACAAAAATGTCTTCGTTGTCAGGTTAAAAATCGTATAAATAGAACTGGATTAAATCAATATTCAGGTAACAAGTTGTAACCATGAAGTAAAGTTTATTAAATAATTCTCTGGACCTAGGTAACTGTAGACCTTAATGTCTAAGTGTGTACAATGTTTCTGCAATTTACTCTCATTATAACTCAGCAATGCAAATGAAATATTACAATAGAGGGGATCCATGCATGTAAATCTTTTATGCGATAATTGAGATGCCTTGCGTGTTGTTATTATTACCCAGAAATAACAAATAAATCAAGGAAAGTCAATTTACCGCTTGGCTGAATTACCCGCCGGCAGTCCAGTACAGCGTCAGTGTAAGTAGTGACGGTAGAGCTTCCCGCTGAGCTGATTCCAGTGCAAATATAATGATAGAATGACTTTGTTTGGTGTGTTTAAGTAAACTGGCTTCGTCCCTGCTCTTAAATGTCTGCACAGTCTCTGGTCTGTATTGTGTGTGGTAGTTTTTGTCTGTTACCAGATATGTACAGTACTTGGCATGTTGTGTCTTGCGTCAGGTTTGGTGTTGTGGTACCAAGACGACCATCTGGTGGAGCGACAGTCGGTCAGAGTGAACGTCAACACCAGAGTAACAGACATCACCATCAGCACACTGACGGTGGAGGCGGCTAAGCTACAAGACTCCGGCAACTACTCTTGCTGGCCCTCAGCGGGACGGCCCGACAGTGTCCTCGTGCACGTCATACAAGGTGAGTTCATCCCACGGTGATTCCTTGGTTTTTCATCTTCTCATCGGACACGTGCCGGTACAGACCGCAAACCCACTGCCATGGGGTGCGGTATGACAAAGATTCTTGGTACAGAGACACTCAAATCCCAAAGCAACTCAGTCTCTATAAATGAAATCAAATCTTGTTTCAGCGGTGGTCTACAAGCTTATGTGAAGTTTAGATAATAAGTGACAGTTGGTTCCTCTCACAAACAGCCGCTGCTTGTGAATACTAAAATGTCATTCTTACCTTCACAGGGGAGCCACCGGCGGCCATGCAGCACGGCAGCTCCGCCCCTGGAGCGTGTCCCTTCCTGCTGGTGCCCATGATCCTCACCTCACTAATGTTCCTCCTGACGTGACGGTCCTAACGGTCTTTTGCCGCTGTCGCCTCCACCCTCCCGCCTGAGTGACGCTGACTGTTCACTCTCTCAACACCACCACGATGACGTGGATCCCCTCCACCTACCACTGTTACAATCAGGGTGACACTACCACACCACGAACATCACTGCTACCACCATTATGATAGCTCTGGTTCTTGCAGTCTCTCGGTGTCACAGTCAAAGGTATTACACTAAACATTCAGGTGTCACAGTCAAAGGTATTACACTAAACATTCATCATTTTCTACCGTGGGAACAATACCTAATGCTATTTTGAAATCTTTACCGTTACAAAATTTACATTCTTCTACAATAGCACACCCAAGATTATTTGTTAAGAAGTAATCTTGTTGAATATTAAACGCACATCCACGTCTATAGGCTGGCTCATATACCACAGATGAATGAATGCAAGTATGGGCCAAGTAGTGTGACTTCGGCTTTACTTAGGCTGAAGTGCAGACTAAGTGAAGAATTAATACATCGTAAATACACTCTGCAAGTCGCAAAGTCTTGATCAAGCAAGTGGGTGACAAGAACGCGGTTATGTTTTGCTGTGTGTGAAGGCAAACATTATGCGGTGTTTGTATGTGAGGAAGACATTAAAGGAGGAATTTGTCAATAGATGAGATAATACACCAATTACTAATCCATTTCATCTAAGGAGTGGTGTCAGCATACCGAGGAAACAAAAGTATATATATATATATATATATATATATATATATATATATATATATATATATATATATATATATATATATATATATATATATATATAAATCTGTTATATTTTGATAACCTGAACCATTCCTAAGTTCCTAAGTTGAGTTGAACAATCTAGAAAAGTTTAAATTATGTATAAATGGAAAACACAAACCATGTCCAGCTCATTGCTGACTAAGTACTTCTTAATTTTTGAAATAAAAGAGGTAAGATTTAAATGTTGAATAAAAGAAATGTTTAAATAAATGTTTGTGTGAAGGTGTAATAAAAAACCATAAAGGTTACCGCTGCTCAACACTCGATGGTTATGTCAATGTTCACAAATTTATTTCATATTCATCAATACCTGTAATGGTTTTTTTTTGTTATTTTATGCATATGTTTCAGTTTGATTTGCATGCTTGTATGTTGCTTCCTTCGTCTTCTTGTTTGATCGTCGCATTAAGGAGTTGAGTGCCGCGAGAATCTACATCACCCGGCGTGAACACTTTGATTCTGTAAGTGTTTAAGCATCGGCGCTTCTTACCTGTTGATGCATCTATAGCGATCCTTAAACCTATTTCTCTTCAGAGGTAAACTGTTCTGTACATTACATATTTAACATGTATTCAAATTTGGATGTGGAAATACTGTGTTGTACCAGTGTTCAGTAAAATAAAGAGTATTTATGCAGATTATAATGTGTTACTCCATTTTTTTAAAGAAATGGGCGAAGGCTGATTTTCCTCCTCCACACATTTTACGGTTTATTTCAGACAGCTTACAGAAGGCACCTAATTACTGTTTTATTTATGTTTGATTATTTAGGCATAACATTTAACATTTTATGATTCTGCCAAAGAAGAAAAGCTTTTCATGTCTGGTAGGGACTCGGTCTGGCCCAAGCTCATTAATATGATATACTTCTTTATTAAATATTCAAATATGAATTATTATTGGGTTATTTTTTATCTAGGCTTCTTGTTCTCATTTTCCAGAGCTATATCAATTCTCAGTAAAGTAAGTAGAGACATTTAATTGTCTTTAAACATATTAACCAAATTCAAGAGTAAATTTGTCATGCATTCAGTATATATTTGAGAATATTGTGATAAATTTTGATGACACACTTACGGCGTATATTCCAAGTCTTTGTTTCAACTCTGCAAAGCTCTGTGGGAGTAAATATATATCGTGTGGAAGACATTTTTTTTTTCTTAAGATGACCCATTTCAGAGGATCGTAGCTGCTTCGTTGATCGACTAGGCTTAGGAAACCTTTATTAGACAGGTAAGTGTATTCTTAATGTAATATATTCTTTGTAAAGGTTTGGTAAGTAATAGAATACTATACGATGATGTACGGAATTACATACGTGTACCATTGAACAAAGAGAGAATGAGGCAGTTAAGCTATTCACTTTAGGAATAACCATTGATTCGATTTATATTAACTAAGGTTTCGGATCTCGCTTCGAATAGTTTGTATAGGTTTGCACACCAGTTAAGTACCAGCGTCCTCCCTGTTCACACCACTGCTGTTGTGTCTTGCTGAATCAACCCTTGTGCTGATGAAGACTAGGCATTTATCACTAACCTTGGTGACTAAAGTTTCAAGCAAGTGACTATTAGAACACTACTGATTGTTGTATAGAAGCAGTGTGTTACATCAGTGGCAGAACTATCAGAGTAAAGGGGACCCCTTCACCCCCTCAACTTCCTTAATAAGTAAGTGGTTTCATGATTTTAACATTCATATGACAATTGTTTATGTTATAGCTTGTGTGTATTTATTAGCTATCTTGTGCATAATGAAAATAGTACAGCTATGTTAGATTTCAGGATATGAAGTAACGCAAATTTTAAAACGTATGAAAAGTTTAGTGTGCCGGCAAGCTGGGGTATAAATCGTTAGCAAAAATGTTGGGAATAAAATTATACATAGCTTGACTGCAATTCTGAAAAGTATATATGAACAGTAATAAGGTAATAAGTTTTGAGAGGAATGGAGAAAGGTAATTTGCAGAGGAAAAGTACGCACACACACACACACACACACACACACACACACACACCCACCCACCCACCCACCCACGCACGCACGCACGCACGCACGCACGCACGCACGCACGCACGCACGCACGCACGCACGCACGCACACACACACACACACACACACACACACACACACACACACACACACACACACACACACACACACACACACACACACACACACACACACACACACACACACACACACACACACACACACACACACACACACACACACACACACACACACACACACACACACACACACACACACACACACACACACACACACACACACACACACACACACACACACACACACACACACACACACACACACACACACACACACACACACACACACACACACAACACACACACACACACACACACACACACACACACACACACACACACACACACACACACACACACACACACACACACACACACACACACACACACACACACACACACACACACACACACACACACACACACACACACACACACACACACACACACACACACACACACACACACACACACACACACACACACACACACACACACACACACACACACACACACACACCACACACACACACACACACACACACACACACACACACACACACACACACACACACACACACACACACACACACACACACACACACACACACACACACACACACACACACACACACACACACACACACACACACACACACACACACACACACACACACACACACACACACACACACACACACACACACACACACACACACACACACACACACACACACACACACACACACACACACACACACACACACACACTTCCAATGACTACGTTTACTTCAAAAGGCGTAGAAGTAACAGTTGCTTGAAGTTGGTGATCTCTTAGTATCCTTTCGGTGATAGAGAAAATATTTATTCATTAATTTATACATATATTCATTTTGGGTCCTGTTCTGTAGTTTGATATGTATGGTCCAATTCTAGTGAGCGTTATGTGTTCAATCAGCACCATGCGTATCACAGAAGGAATTACCATCCACCCACACATTGAATCGAGTCTAGTGTGATTTGATTAATACTGCATATGGTGCCGTTTCGTTGGACATCACGTGTCTGCGAGGACATTGATGAGTGCCAACATCCATTCGACATGTTCTGTTATGCTTTAGTGTTGACAGTGATTGAAAATTGATGAATGTATATTTCCGAGATTGTTCCGTGATGGTGTATCATTGGCAATGAAAGCGGCGAAAGAGAGAGAGAGAGAGAGAGAGAGAGAGAGAGAGAGAGAGAGAGAGAGATAGGAGAAGAGAGAGAGAGAGAGAGAGAGAGAGAGGAGAGAGAGAGAGAGAGAGAGAGAGAGAGAGAGAGAGAGAGAGAGAGAGAGAGAGAGAGAGAGAGAGAGAGAGAGAGAGAGAGAGAGAGAGAGAGAGAGAGAGAGAGAGAGAGAGAGAGAGAGAGAGAGAGAGAGAGAGAGAGAGAGAGAGAGATTCCTGGTGTGGAAAAAAAAAGTGAGTGTTACGCTGTAATATATTTTTTATATTGGGAAAAGTTGGTATGGAAGTATATTGAAGTAGCTTGATCTAATATTTCTTACATTTTTTTCATGAATTAAGTTCTGAGAAGTGTCCCCTCTTTCCTATATAAGTGTTAATGACTGCGAGTGTTATATTTACTTACTTAACGTGTAGTGAAACTTACTCCTAGAAACACGCGTGGCAAATACTTTACGATTGATTTGATAAAAAGTCAATAAATTAGATTGGTTCTTAAATATGTTTCGACGAATTTAGAAGACCGTGTTTTTGGTATTTTTTTCAGTATTCATAATTAGAAGAAGAAAAAAACCTTTACCAATCTAACCTTACACACCGAAGGGAAATTTGTTATCATAGGTTGGCCTTGAAACTGTGAAGCAATTTCCTGTGGCGGACATACAACAAACAGGCAAGTCGAGTTAGGGCCAGCCACCCACCCACCCACCCACCCACTCAGTCACCCACCCACCCACCAATCCTCCCTCCCAGCCAGCCAGCTAGAGTGGTTACATATATTACGTTGTGACATTGACTGCAAAAGGTTGATTTTTCAGTGTTAAACTGTTGACTTTCACCCTTATTTGATTTATTACTAGTTTTTTTTCTACACATGATGCCTTGGAGCTTAATTCTATGATAGTTTATTTTTTTAATTAGCTGCTGGAACTGTAGATGATAATTAGTTTTTTTTTTATTTTATTAATTTGCTGTTGACAATTAACAGCAATTTTGTTCAACTTAGATGTTTTAATACACACTTATTGTATGTTTCCAAGTAGTATATAATATGCTAAAGGAACGTCAATCTTCCTTTCCTATACGATAAATCCACATTGGCGTGAGTCTGCCACACGAGACTCCGCCACTCTTAGCTGCATGGAGTGTGTTGAGTATAAGCCAAGATAGTGAAATGCAATATTGCTGTGAGGATACTGACGATGACTAACATGACGCATAATGATATATGTTGCCGTCATGATTATCCTTGTGGTGCCATTAATTTAGATTGTTATTCGCGTTAACTGACCTGAATATGACACGATACGTGGTTGTGTTTTACGTTGTCTGAGTTACGTAATATAAACACAACGTGACTACACAGTTAGGGTTGCTGATCTGCTGGTGTTATGTGTCATTCAGGACTTGTAACAGAGCGTCACTTTCAAGAGTATCAGTGCTTACCTATAACCATGCAAAGTACAAGATCATCTATTGTCAATATAATGAGAA